>JAHZNH010001213.1:0-16466 GCA_027744355.1 Tyrannoseira gladiata
TTTGGGGGGTAATGGTGTCGATTGTCGATCCATGTGAGAAAATGAGGCGGCTGACTGGAACCGTGATCTGGAATTGAGAATATGGGTTTGGATTCGGAATTGGTACATTTTTCGCGGAGAAAATGTGGGTGAAGTGGGAGACTTCTGTCAGCTGACGAGAGACAGGGATTGATCGATGCTTGTGCTTGTGTTTTGGTTTGAAAATTTGAATTTGGCGCGTTTGCTATGTTCGTATCCAATGTTAGTCCATTGCATTGCATAAATTGCATTGAACTGATGCAGTTGAAGGCAAAGGGAAAATATGAATTTGGCGCGGGAGTTTCGGACACTTGACTTGCTCTATGGCAGTTTTTGTTTGCGTTTGAGTGGGTGCAGTTTTTTGGGGCATTTTTGAGCTGGGCATTATCCTCGTCGTGCCCACACACCATCCTTGTCCTGAAATTATGACAAGATGAAATATCCGGGAAAGCAGGAAGCGACCTATATTTAGGGCTTTTGCAAACCCCCAGAAAAAAATGATGGAAGAGGAGGAAAAAGAATCCGAATCCGAGGAAGAAAATGGATAAAAAAGCTCTTCTGTTTTGGCACGTAAAATGGATCAGTTTTGAACTGTTGGAGGAAAGTGCACTCTCTTTCCTTCTATTCCAGTTCGAGATCTTTCCTCTCTGGGAGAGGAAAAAGAATCTGAATCCGGGGAAGAAAATGGATAAAAAAGCTCTTCTGTTTTGGCACGTAAAATGGATCAGTTTTGAACTGTTGGAGGAAAGTGCACTCTCTTTCCTTCTATTCCAGTTCCAGTTCGAGATCTTTCCTCTCTGGATAAAGGGTGTAGGTTTTCTTTTGCGTAAAAAGGGGGAAAATGACGATAGCAAAAAGTAAAAGGAACCGGAGAAAAGGATGATGAGTTGAGCTGAGATGAAAGCCCGGGCATTTTTTCATCTTCATTGGGGAAAAGAGGTGCAATAAAAAAGAGTTTTTAATAAACGAGCAAGAAGAGAAAGTACTTAGGAGAAAAGGATGATGAGTTGAGCTGAGATGAAAGCCCGGGCATTTTTTCATCTTCATTGGGGAAAAGAGGTGCAATAAAAAAGAGTTTTTAATAAACGAGCAAGAAGAGAAAAGTACTTTTGGCTTGGCCTGGCTTCGCTGCATCACTGGAGCTCGTGCTTTCATGCTATTTTTACTTTGCATCTTTGAGAAGCTGTCTTTTTGGCGGTGACGAAACACCACTTCAGTGAAAAAGTTCAAAGGGATTACGATATGGCGGTTGAGTGGGAAAGGGGGAGGGGAGTGCTTGCAAAATTTCTGGAGAGGAGATATTTTTTTCTGGAAGGAAGTTCATTGGATTGCACAAGTTTCGGGGAGGAGAAGGAAGAGAAGTTATTACGGATACAAAATTCCATTCTGAAATGGATGTGGAATGAAGGAGTAGGAGGCAGACACGCTTCCTGTTTTGCTTCTCCAGTTATTTCCGCTTGAGACTTGCAGATTCTCCTACATTTGTAGAAGTCTTGGGAGTGGGAGTGAGTCATGTCATGTCATAAGGCAATGCAATGGAACAAAATGAAATGATGATGAAGATGGAGTGACTGAGAAGGATACAGGGGGAATGGAGGAAATCAGAATCAAGATCAGAAAGTGGCTTTGTCTTACAGTCCTTGTCCCTGATTCATTTTCCACCTCACTCGATTTTCACCACGGAATAGAGGAAGTAGGGAAAAGGTGAAGGAAATGAAAGGATACGAAAATTCAAGGGGTTCAATTTCGAAGGAGAGAGAAGGGATCTAGAGAAATGCCTTCAGAGCTGCAAATTCATGAGGAGATGGTACTGGTTTTTGGGGGGAGAGTGCAGATTGCAAAAATTTTCTCGGAGTTGATGAGCAGGAAATGAGAAAGTGCACTGGAATAAAATTGGATGGATGATGAGGGTTAGAGCTTGGTTTGGTTTGGTGACCTGAATAGATGTAGAAAGTTATGGTCTGGTGAACATCGTTCGATGTTTCATGTTTCATGAGCCGGGTGTATTCAAGGTAACTTGATGTCAGTGCATCAACTCAATTCAGTTGTTTTTGAAAGGCATCAAAACCGGTAGGTGGATTGGATGCTGCTTAGACTTTTTCAGGAGGGGCAGATATCTTTATGGGGCTGACCTTAACGCAAAATATAATGCAGATTTATTGCTAATCATTAATCATTGATTCCCTGTTCCGTATTACACCATTTCGCTTTGGCTCTCCTTCTCGACTAAGATAAATTCGTAATTGTACGCGATGGCAATTTTTTGCAATGGCAAGCGTATTTATTGAGTCACGCTTTCATGTAGTCAGTCGTCAACCTCCTTCTTCCTGGAAAACTGGAAAGTTGTTAGAGTGATGTGTGATGTCCTTCTTCCAAAGCGTGGAATTGGAGTTCTACAGCCCCACTAAAATAGTAGCCTGACACTAAGGAGAGGCAACTAAAGATGAAATGAAATGGGTCGAGTTTGAGCATCTAGCACCGTTATGCCAAATTACAATTGAAAGGAGTCCCCCATGAAAAGGTGATGGATAGAGAGATGTATGGAATGGAATGGAATGTCTTTGTCTCACTCCCATACAAAAGGGGGAAGATAATGAATAGGCCCTCGAACTGAAAGGAGGACAGTCGAAGACTCAATTCGATTTCGGAATTATTTCTTCTCCTTTTGAAAAGTGCCTCGGAGCTGGAAGTATCTTCTCCGTGCCAAAGTAAGTATCATCTTTTGGAGATGACGAGGGAGATTTATAGTGCCGGAGAAGATGACTGGTGACGGTGACGCGGGGTCTTCGCCCTGTCTCGATGATTTTATAGGCCTCGTTTAATTACCGAACCGAACCAACTAAGTTTTTTTGTGTGAAGCGGAAACGTAAAAAAACTGGGGGAAATAAGTAAATGGGAATGGAACGGGACGGAGAAAAAAATAGGCCTTTCATTTCACGACCTAATTTTCTTCGGGGGAGGAAAGACTAATGGCCTTCAGGGAGAGGAAATAAAGCGATGGGAAGAAAGAAATTCGAACGGAGAGGACAAAGTGGATGGATGGATGGTGAATGGAGATAGCACCAGCAGCGAGCAACGAGCCCAATTGTACTGTGGCGTTTGGGAGATGACATGTCTTCGAAGAAAATTAGCCCGTGGTTGTAAACTGAAACGGGATGGAGAATTTAAGGAGGAAAGTTGGCAAGAAACGAAGCAGTAAAAAAGTAGACTCGTATCTTCTAGGAGCTCTGGATACTCTGGAACTCGAAAGGTGTACTTATTGTTCTCCAGAAATCGTAGGAACTTAATCATATCAAGCTGGAAATTCACTGGAGCTGGACTAAATAGAAAGTATTGGGGCAACTTGAGATAATTCATTTCTGGTGTTGTTGTATCGGTTAAAAAATAATTTCTGGAATGGAGTCTCCAAACGAAAAAAGGAAATATGGTGAAAAAAATTAAATAAAGCGGGAAGATGGATTGGAAGCGGGAATATCCAGTAGCTCGTAAGCGGAAAATTAAGCTTATTTAATTTTAGACCCGCTCTATCTAAGCCCCACTTATGGGAAGTTGCGAAATCCCCCATGGGATTTTTGCAAGACTGCCTGTGTCTACCGTAACCGCTGCTTTTCCATGAGTCCTGATGATGAACTTGTTTACTTTGCTCATAGTGAAGCCTCGCTAGTATGATTCGATGATTTGCAGCGATAGCGATAACGATCACGATCATTCATCCTCATACCAGCTTGCACTTGCACCTGTTGGTGTTGACACAGAAAAAAACGAAAGGATGATATGGATATGGAATATGGACGCTTCCATTTCCCTATTTACTGAGCAAACATTATCGTACTACAACCACCGCAGCAATCCCTGAAGCTGCAATAAGTTCATTTCACAATCTTGTTCAGTTTGCTGATTCAGAAATGAGTTTTGGGGAAAATTTTAGAATTCATTCTGGAAGTAGGTCAGTAGGAGCCTGATGCAAATCATCATGAGTGGGATCATGAATATTTAGCGGGAGAGGTTGTGCAATAGTGATAATGGTTTTCCGTTTGAGAAATCTAAAAAGAAGGTCACTTTCCACCCAGAGGGGTTACCTCCTCCCCCTAATGCAATTTTTTCCCTGTAGGTTCCAATTTACTGGGAATCCTGTTGCGGTTTAAAGCCACCAGTGCTCTCTTTGTCGCCCTTACAAATTTTTTGCTGGTGGGGCAGATATTGCAAAACCGGAATAAGTAGATCGCGTCTGGAATGCTCAGCTGAAACAACTTGACTGCCCCCCCAACTAATTGAAAATGAGTGCATTGCACACCTCACCACACCACCCAATGACCCAACTCAGTTCCCCGGAAATGAAGAGGAAGAGCCCGAGAGTAATTCCATGCATTAGCACAACAAGCATTTTTTTCATACATTTGGAGCAACTTTCCCTCTGGAATTCCAGACCAGCTCATGTGTGGTGGTGGTCTTGTCGTCTTGTGCTGCTGGGATCGGTTTGGTTAGGCTCAGTTCTCTCGTTTTTATCATGCAAATTCAAATTCAACTCGCCTAGCCATTTGTACTTTCCGGCTCCGCCGCATAAAAAAATATGGGGCTTGATGCTTCTGCTAATTTGCAAATGAATGGGGGAATGTATTTCCTGATGGGGACATGCATACCCACTCTCTCCTCATTAGTTAGGATTTTTTATGGGATGTGACGATGATTCTCATGATATGATACTCTTTATGACCCGACCCGACTCAAGCGAATCAACCGACCGACCATCTGTTTCTCCGTCCGGGAGGGGGATGGCACCAAAACGAGCATTTGTCTCTTGAAGACATAAATAATTTTGGAATTTATAAGTAGAAATTCCCTTTCGTGAATTTTTTTTGTCGGTGCCTTTTTCACATCCTCCAGGAAGGAGGCCATTTCCTCGGAGGGGGAATAATATAATTCCTTCCTAAGTAATTTTCCGGTGCTTGCTCCACTGAGCAAATGTCTTTGGTTTCATTTGAATGGATGAATGGATTCCAAAAAGGAGGAATTAGAATCCGGAATTTGAGAATTGTGTATCGTCCTTGGAGGAGCCATAAATAAGAAAAAAAAAGTTTATTAATGTTGCCCCTCATCCTTTCCCCTTGGTTTACGCTCTGCCCTCTCGAGCTGGATTAAGAGTCCAGGAGCTAATTTATTATCACGGGAGGAGTGCAATTTTCTCGGAAAACAATTATTTCCCTTCCGCCTGATGATCCACGAGCTGGACTGGACCTGGAGAATCGTGGAAATGAGATGGAATATGGAATTGGTGAAGAAAGTGTTTAAGATTCTTCATCAAACAAAGTTTTTTGGTGGTCTGGGGAGAACTTACTGTGGGGTGATGCAGTGGCAATTCTCACTTCCGCTTTCTCCCCCTTCACGAAAAGTACTCACTTGTTTTGCTTTATTCATTCAAGCGGAAGAATGAGAGTGGGAATGGGCGAATGGAACAAAAATGGTGTGGTCGTCTGGTCTATTCTGGCCTGGCACAACAAGTGCACGGGAGAGGACAAGCGTAAATAAAGGAGGAGTGATTAACGGCGCAAGTTGGTGCGGAGTTATTGGATTTTAATTGAATTGAATGGAACTCGCGGAGGAGAAATGTGTGAGGCTCATGGAACAACTCATGATCAAACTGGTGAAGAAAAGGGCTGGAGAGTGGAAGGTGTCTGGTAGTTTTTGGAGGGGCTGTGGTGTTGGTGTGGAGTCTGGTGTGATGTGATGGAGACTGGATTGGACGCCGACTACTTCGCACTGGCTGATTAGCTCAGCTTCATTAGACTGAATTAGGTAGCGAGAAGGAAGGGAAGTGCAAGTTGCTCAAAGTGTGAGAGGAATGGTGTCCGAATGAATTGTGCTGGATTAGCTGGATGTTGGATGGAGGAAATACGAAAGTTCGGTGAAGAGGGGAAAATGAGCACAAGGTCTGTCTTGTGGTTTTCATTTTCTTGGGGGAGGAGGTGATGAGGTGCCAACCGGAAGGAGAAAAGAATGGGAAGTTCATCTAGTCGATGAGCTTTACGTGTGCATCCTGCATTTCATCGGAATGAATTGAATTGAAGGAAATGGTGTGAACAGCTTTGGACGTTCGGACAGCGAAATGAGGATATCCTCCTGATTCGCGAAACTGCGATTGAGGAAGACGGTACTTCTGGGCGATGGATTAGGAATTTTTCCTGAGGAGGAAGGAGGAACGCGAACGGATAATTTTTTTGAGATGGGCTAGTTCTCACGCTAATAGTAGGGATTAGGGCACTCTGAATCTGGAAGAATGAAGGGGAATGAATGGGGGATAGGGAAATTAAGAATTTTTTTCAGGCTGATGAAATGAGATTAAATGAAAGCAAAAATTATTAAAATGAATGTGCTTCCCAGTGTTCCCTCCTCGCTCCAGTGGGGAGCAAAAGGAACATGAGCGAGCTCCCGCATTATTCCTCCTCTGCTTCTTTGAATAATTAAGAATGAAATGGGAGGGAGGAAGAAATGCTTGTAGAAAGTAATAATCACCGTAATTACGAGTCCATTAATTCCACATTCTTCGAGCCACTACCACGGCCACGGGTCCATGAGCCTGGCTAGGTTGGCAGGGCTTTTTTCAGGACCGGGAGAGCGGCAGAGGCATGAAAACTGGAGTCCGGGAGAGGAATTAGGGTTTTCCTTCTTGAATGGGATCAGGAAGGAAAAAATTATTCAAGGAGAAGCGATAAGCAGATATTTTTATTAGCTTTTTTTAAGCAAGGCAAAACAAGCAAAGGGAGGACCCCACATTATTCAAAACAAATAATTCTTTTGGAGGAAACGAGCCAAGTGAAACGCTACCGTCTCAAGTCGAGTTTTCTCAAGTTGCTTAGTTGGTTGGTTGGTCGGTGCAGAATAAAAGGGTTCATGGGAATGGGATTCGGAATGTGCGAAAAAAATGAGAGGGAGTGAGTGAGGGGGAGAAACAAACATTTATTTTATGGGCGGGTGGATATGAATCCTGAAGCTTGCTCCTTTTTGCTGAAATCATGATTCATGAATCATACACAACCAGACAGACAGACGAACCGAGTCTGGGCGAAGACGGAGTGTTGCATTGCATTAGGGATTTGCCCATCCCGATCCCTGATTAAAACCGATGGAAAAATAAGATGAATATGAGTAACCTAGAAATTTAAAGGATGTGGGGTTGCGTTGATCTTGCCTTGATCTTAGTTTTGATGGTGTTGATAATTTGGGGTTGGTGACGATAGGATGGAGGATCTCTGTTCCGTCTTTTCGTGGCGAATTCGCTCCGGCGGAACGGGAGAATCATCTTTGGGTAAGGATGGATGAATATGAATATGATTCTTCGAGAAAAAAATTGAGTGCGCGTGTCGCTCTATCCCAAATCCTGTCCCGTTCCGCATGTTTTGGGTTTTTCGGTTGGGGGACTTCCATGGTGGGTTTTGTTGTGGGGGAATTCAGCTTATTTTGAAAGGGATTAATTCCTCCGTTGATTTGATGAATGAATCCGGGGGTTGGAATGGAAGGAAGGCACACGAGGACGAGGAGAGTATTGACGAGAAGCGCAGGATATGTTTGGGGTATTACTAATGTTACAACCCAATTCAAGGCAAACTACCTTCGTCGGTGAAAATTCACGCCCGCAGTACTGAAACAAGAGGTGTCGTGCTTGTCATGAAACTTCAAGTTTTTATCGAAACAAAAGGACTCTAGTTCTAAAAGCTGCGGTAGTTTTTTTTAACTCGAGGAACATCTGGACTTTTACCACTTCCGCGTATTAAGTAAATTAGTTTGCGTACATCGATCATCAATCCGAATCCTGATCAGAGGGTTTTCTTTCAAATTGCCGAAGTATTTTTCCCTGAAAAGTGCTGACGTTGACATTTTTATTGCCCTCCTTCCTTCAAATGACATTGCATCGTGTCATCATGTTGCACCACATCATACTTTCCAATATTATTTCCCCGACTGGGATGGGATTATCGATAGCATTTTTCCCGTTTTTAATATCTCCGTTTATTACACTCATCATCATTATCCTTGATGCAGATGCAGCGGAATGCACCAATATCCACAGCCAAAGCCACCCTCCCAACCTTAGTTTTTTTTCCTTCAAGAATTTTACTGGCATTCAATTCAATGCCACTTGCACTTCCGTCGTAGTTGGATTCGGTGCTGCCTGTCTCCATCCTCCGTCTTCATTCATTCATTCATTGTCATTGTCAACCTCATCAATCCGGGAGTGTGCGGCGGAGCGTGAACCAGAAGGGGAAAAAGTTTTTTTCCATGCTAAAAGGTAACTTATGTGTGGTTTCCGTGGTCCTTACCCCACTTCGGAAATTGGGGAAGGGAAAAGTTGATGAAAAGTCTGGGGATTCAAAGTCTGGACGAAAGGAGAAGAAAAGAACGGAGTGCATCCAGAATCCAGAGTTTTTTCCCCATCCTCCTCCGCCTCTAATCCTTAATCATGGATCATAATACGTAATCATAATAAATGTCACTTGTCTCATCCTCCCAAGGAAAAAATAATCGTCTCATGAAAGGAAAAATACTTACGTCCTCCGAAAATCAGTCAGGAAAAGTTGGTTTTGGTACCTTCTGAAAAGTCAGGAAAAATGTGCAACGAAAATGAAGATGGAAAGGAAACCAACATTTTTCCAAAAGTCCTTGCTCCGCTGGAAGTTGGAAGTCTGGATTCTCCGGATCTGTGAAGATAAAGAAAGATCCCAGTTCTGTTCTGGAGTAATCAATTTGGCCTTCTTAAGTCATTCTTTTGTGCACGGCCGGTGCATCAGCAGTTCATTCTTTTCATGCCGTCACTTCCACATCCGGTGCACACTGAATGAATCAGAATCAGAGCCCCACTTCGAACGATTGCTTTCTGTACTCTGCCACCTTTTCTTTTTCCCCTGACTGGAGTTATTCAGTCGTAAAGAAGGCGTTCAGAACATTCGGGTGGGTCTGTTCATGAAGGAAATGCGAGCCTTAGAAAATATACAAGTCATCGAAGTTGTGTACAGGCCCAGCACTCTTAAATTTTTTATCCAGAGTCGAACTAGGAACCAGGATCTGGTCTCCTGGAGGAAGCTCCAACTCCAACTTCTTCCTTAGTTCTTTATCGACCTTCGTTTATCATCTTAAATGGAGCAATATCGCCCGGAGAAGGGTGAGATATGGATATGGTGGATGAGGATGACACTCCGATGCAATGACAAGACGAAAGCAGAAAGGACAAATTTTTTCGGGAAGGTGGGTGAAAGAAATGTACGATCTCATATCGGATCATATGAGTTCTCCAGCACCTTGTTGATATCTCCCAGGAGCAATGAGCAATGAATTGAGCAATTTCTGTTTTCTTACGAGCCCCAGTCACCACCAAAAACTTCAAGAAAGATCCAGATCCAGCTCTGTAGTGGGGAAGGGGACATGGGGATCCATGAAATGGATTGTACGGATGCATGTCATCCTCAGAATCATCAGAGTTTTTTTAGTGGGGCATAAAAATCCCCATCTGGACTGACTGGAACTACACGACACGGCACAGTTGCAGTTAGGTTGACGCTGCACATTTTTTATCGCTCACTTTTCTCCTTCTTCCGGGAAATGACGATGACATGCATTGCATGCTCCCTCCCTCCCAGGAACTTTATGACTGATGATACGACATACGATGGTACATTGAGAATCCCAAAAGAAAGAAACGGGAAAGGAGAAATGGCATAAAAAAGGCAGAAGGGAAAAATGATGCTCTAATGGTTTTAGCTCACATTCGGGGGAGGGGATCCCAGTATTTTCAACGGGATAGTTTATTTAGGAGGAATGAAACGTGAAATGAAAGAAGAAATGACAGCGGAACTGTCCCGTAAGTTGTTTCGCTTTTTTCCTTCCTTCCTGTGAAACCGGAAAATAAATATATGGTGGGATGGGAAGGGATCGTCTTTATGAGAATCTAAATTCACTCCGTCCCCATTTCATCCCCAGGAAGAGAGAATGTGAAATTATGCATTTTATTCTTCCGGGGAGCTAGAGCCCGGGAGAAGAGGAACCTGCTGCAAGGAAAAAAATGAAGATATATTTTGAATGTTTGTCCTCCGTCCAATTTACTTGTCATCGGATCGGAAAGGAGCGGGTCGGCTGGGTTTGGGTTGGGGGTTGTGCCCCACAGATTCCAGAAAATATGAAACGGGGAGCAGCTCCAAGGTCCAGCTCGTGCCATTGAAAAGAATGTGAAATGTAGATGTCAGGATGGGTTTATGGTGATAATGTTGTTGTGTCAAATGAAATACGTCAAAATAAATATTTACTAATTGTGTTGGTTCCGACAGTTAAACTTGAGTGTAGAACAGAATATTGATTGAGTTTGAGATATTTAATGACCTAACTCTTGCAGAGTTTAAGTATAGAATCATTATAGGGTCTTGAGAATGAATAATCTGTCAGGAATAAAAATCCCAGCGTCCGTAGTTAATCCACTTTCGTCATTGACATCTAACAAACGTTGAACTTTCAGGAGTTTATTTCGTTTTCGATCTCCAAATTCTCGTAAACTATACATCCTTGAGAATAAAAACTCCAACTGATCGTAAAAGATTCCTCCTAATTATTCATTTTCCAAATGATGAATCCAATGAATTAGCTTTGCTTTGGTTATCCTCTGGAAAATCCCATGAAATAAACAAAGTTTCTCAGCTCTCCCCTTCCCATTAAAATCCAACTCGTCAACTCACTCACTCACTCATCCTAATTTTTTATTGCGAAATGAAGCGAGAAATTGGCTGGGTTCTGGGTTTAAAGTGCTTTTCCACCTGCGATCCAAATCCAAGAGAAGGCCGTAAAGAATCCAATCCAGGAGTGTTCTGTTCTCCTGTCTGCTGTTTTTGGATGTCTTTTATTGCCGAAATTAAAATTCAAATTAAAAATTTTTATGCGTGCGTGCGTGTGCCTATTGCACCAGGAGGGGATGGCTGGAATGGAATGGCAGGGATTTTCCCACGCCAATAAAAACCAAAATTTTTTAATGGGGATGGCTCATGGCTCAGCATCATCTCCCCCACTGAAAAATTCTGAAGGCTGGAGGATAGGATGCATTAGGGCTAAAGTACTGCGTGTTATCTCATGAATTTCAAATATCCGGAGCGAAATCCAGGTTCGTGAATTATGTCAATGTTTCCCCCAGCAGAATGTAAAATCTTCCTCTGGATGGTCTGTCTGAAGGCACTTGCTCCACAGTTTTAATTGCCACCGCCAGTTGGTCCCTGGTCCCACTCGAAGTCATCAAAGTTTGTTGCAAAGTTGCCATTCAAATTCAAAACATCCATAAAATCAGCTCCCCGCTTAGCACTCAGGATCGCAGTCACAAACTTGCTATTCATACTCATTGTTCCGAGTTGGGGGCTGTCCATATCAAACGTCACGCTAAGTTCGGGATTTCTCAAACTCCCACCTTGCCTTGTCAGGACCATATACATTATATAGGATAGGGAAAATGGAGCATTAGATTACAGAAAAGCCTTAATTCCCCACCCACCCCAGTTTGTCAAACGTTCGTTATGGACAACCCCTTGTCCAACTTCATCCATAAAATTATTTATGCGGGATGGTGATGCCCAGCATGAGCTGAGCACGAGCCATCCCGGGGCACTCCTAACCTACTTTCCTCACTTCAGCGATTCATAAATTCATGATCACGGTAATAATTATTACGGGCCACGCACCGAACTACAAGACTGCCACGACCACATAAATAAACCTACTTTTTTGCAAGTCTCCCGAATAAATAAAGTGGAGCAACTCCAAGTACTGGAGTGGTGGTGGTGTGGTGTGGCGTCTGTGATCGTGATCATGAACCGGAGCAACTCCGACTCATTTTCTGGAACGGTGTCGAATGAAACCACCATCATTCCTCATTCCATTATCAACACCGACCATCTCCATTCCCACTCGCATCTTAAAATGTACGCACTTTCCTCCAGCCAAAACCTCAAAAAACGGGGCAGTGTACTGGTACTGGTTCTGGATTTCTCCAGCATCACAAATTACAGATGGGAAGTGGAATCATTATAACCGTTTCCCACTTTCCTCGTCTCCGAGTCCTAATTAGGCTCTCCAGACCACTCTCCAGCTCCAGCAGTGTGCCATGTTATGGCATAAGCATCAAGCATCATGGCGACAATGACAAAACAACAGAAGTACCTAAGTAGGGAGGGAGAGAGGTAGAACTTATCTCTTCATTCCAGTCATTCCCCCACAAAAGGGAAGGCTGAGATACTTTGCTGGAACTAGAGTTGGTGCTGGTGCTGGAGTATGATTACATTGTTCCAGTTCCAGAGTGAGCTTGCGGATTCGTCCTTTTTGACTTTCCCTCTTCTCCACAACTTTAAGTCTCCAGAGCCCACTCCATCCTTCTCCTGGAATCCTCGGGAACACCGGTGGGCACTCAGAAGAAGTCTTGAAGACTCTCCTTTCTTGGATTCCTTGGTCCCAACTCCCAGCCTCACTTTGTGGTCCTGGTCCATATTTATTTACTTCTGGCGAAAAACATTATTGCAAAAACAAGAGCATTATAAAAGAACGACTAAGTTCCCAGAGAGTGAGTGCCCTGGCCTGGCAAGCGGTTTTTACTATTCCATCCCAGCTGGCAATAAACAACGCCATGAAAAATCTCCATAAAAAAACTAAAACTCTGCCCATCAAAATCTCCCCTAAAAGAGCCCAAAACCCCAAAGTCCCAGGGAAATGGAATGGCGCATCATTCTGGTGCATAACCATTCTCATGATCACGATCAAGGGAGATCATTCTATAATCATAATCATCATAAAAAGTGTGTTTGCTCCTGCATAAGTACCATAATTCTCCAGTCTAGTCCATTCGAGACAAAATCAAAAGGAAGTAAAAGTAAATATTTACATGCATCCATCCATTCATTTCATCCAAATGCAATAAAAAAAGTGGGCGGGGATCGAGGGATGTCCAATGAATATAAAAATCAGATTTTCTATTGCAAAAAGTCAAGTCCAGCCCTTCAGTCCAGTTCTATTTTTCCAGGAATAGTTATTCTAGGTCCAGGAATCAAAACTGCATTCTTCATCCGGAGCATTGTAAATGCTATTCTGATGCAATATGAAATGATCTGATTATTTATTCTGCTCCAAGAAAATTCTCGGGTTTGTTTTCGCCAATCTTAGGTGGTCTGGCGGGAGGTTTTCCTGGAATTGGAATGGTTTTCCGTTTTTGCAAACCACACAACACAACCATAAAAAAATTCCATGCTTCTTATTTAGCATTCCATTCCAATCCACCTCCACCCCACCCCAAAAACCTGTGTTCCAGCTTGGAGCATGGAGCTTCCAAGCTTTTTTCGAAGAATTCGTTTTTGTCTTTGTGGTCTTAGTCTCGGTCTTGTCCGGATCTTAGAAGTTGTTGGATCATCATCTCAGCCATTTCTTCTCTTCTCAATTCTTTCCTCTCGCTCCCGCTCTTGTTTTCGTTGGCGGTGGACAGGGACATGGGCTCAGAGGCTCCTCTGAATTTTAAATGAGGGGGAAAACAACGCCACCGCCACTATCACCGTCATCAGTAAGTAGTAGCCTCCATCTCCTCCTCGCTTCCTCCACATCCGCTGGAACCCTGAACTGAAGCACAGGAGCCTTCTTCAGTATTCTGGCCTGACCTTCCTTCGTTCCTCCGAGCTTCCAATTCCAATGCATCCTAATTCCTAATTACCGCCACCGTTACTACCGTTGTGATGAGGCTCCTAGTATCTCTCTGAGATCTTCATTCTCACCTGAGCTACACGACCAGTAATCGTTATGTAGCAGGGATTGCACGCCCCCATCCATACAGAGTTACCCTTGTTCTTGGAAGACGGAAAGCCTTGTTAATCCTCTGGGACTTAACGGTCCCTTCCCCACTCCCTGAGAATCTTTCTTGGCATTCGTAATTCGTAAGCATTCTCATTCCTGGCTTCCGCCGGTATAGTAAGTCCTTACCTTACCTCAGTTAGTCGATCCGTTTTTGCGCTCTGAAGTTAATTTTAATTTCGTTAGTAATCCTGATCTGCTCCTGGTAATGGTATTAGGTATTCCGGATTCTGGATAGTACCGTGTCGTGGTGTGGCGTGGGTAATGATCCTTCCACTTTGCGAGATTACGGCTCTCGTTTTTGCATGCATATCACACCGAATTTCTTAATGCATGGAGCATACATGAGCTATACAGGCCTGGATAGTCTGGAATGCTGGATGGAATGAGTAATATACTTACCGCAAACATTGTAGTTAGTCATGAGGGAAAATGAATGGAGAATTCCGCTGGAAGCTGGCCGGGGTGATGCGGTACACCTTCGGGGGAATGGATGGCGCTTCCTCTTTAAAAATGCAGGAGGAAGTAGCTAGAGTGGCGAGTGGCGTCATGATAACGACTAAGTACTATTTATGTATTTGGCTTTGGATAATTCTAATGCCTCGATGCGATCTCGCCCTGCCTAATCTTCCAGTTTAAATGGAAGAGAGGCGAGAGCTTCCATAAAAACTACCTGAATCATCATCATCATCATCATTAAAAATGAGTGGGCACGCGTGGAAGTGAAACATTAGCTGAGCTGATGTGAGTCATCCATATCCATACAGTTCGGAATGATAGGGCTCGATCTCGATGTGAACTAACTGTGATATACTTGCTTGATTTTTAAATGGACGGCAGGAAAACAGGACGTTCCAAGGTGAGATCGAGAGCGAGAGCGAATTTTTTTAGGATGATGATGATAATGATGGTCATGGAATGATGCGGACGATGATGATGATCATCATCATCGTTTCAGGATAAGCTCCACTTATTTATTCGCATGCGCAAGCTCCATTTCGCGAATTATTTATGCGAGGGCTGATCAAACTGATGTGTAGGCAGGAAAAGTCTGAATCTGAATTCAAGAGATTCTCGATGGGGTTTGTCGTTTTTTTTTGTCATTCCCCCGCAGAAAATATACAGGCAGGTAGTAAGTCTTATGCACTTCAAGTTTTTATTACAAGTTTTTACTTCAACTTGCAAAAAAAACAATGCACTGATTGTGAGTGTGTGGCTGATGCAAAAACAACAGATAAAAAAATGGAGAGATGAGATGGACATGGGCTATCAAAACATCACAAGTGCGGACACGACACGACACTACGAGATGAGATACGATCTGACTGAAGTGAAGTGGGCATTTCATTCCTGTACATGGCACCAGCTAGCGTAGGCACTGAATCAATTCATGATTTGCGAATCGAACTCGCAACCCCCGATTAAAAGATTCGACCTGATTGACATGGTTTGGCTTGATTATACTGACACACCTTTGAGATCCCAGTGCAATTTTGATGTAGCAAAGGAGTTTTATAGTTAAGTAGGAATTAGCTTCAGTTCAAAGGTTCTGGCTATCGTGGGGAATGGCATTGGCATTGGCTTTGTGGATTTTTAAATGGACTTGAGTTAACGATTGATACGAATGTAAGTACCAAACCAAGTAGCGATAGTGGAAATCCAACTTGTTGGTGTTTTTTTGTTGAGTCTGGGGGATATAAGTAGTGCAATAATATTTGCAAAGCGAGTGAGTGAGTGCAACGTGAGAAAATAATGTAAGCTCGAGCTCGAGTTGAGTTGTAAGCTTGTAAGTAAGGCTTATTTGCTCACTCTCTAGCGAATGGGGAATGTGATTAAAATTATGGAATTACAGAGAGATGCGATCTTCTCCCCTAATGAGTAAGTCGTGTTTTGAGGTTTTTTACTGGTGTTGGAGTTGCTTGGAGGTCTCAAGTTCTCCGCAAGATTAGAGTTTAAGAAGATGAGCAAGGTTTAAGAAAGATTTTGAATGAAGGAGCTCAGTGCTATCTACACGAGAGCTCTATTTTGGAGATTGCGGTGTGATGAGCTTGCATTTGCATCAAGGAAAATCTCAAGACTTCGAAGTAAAAAGTGAGACAGTGACTTTGAGTCGACCCCTTCCATCTTCCAAAAAATGAATTTCTGTTCATGTTCCTGATTCGAACTGGTTTGGAATTCTGAAAGGTTGCGTGTTTTAATGTACCTATTTATATGAGATAAACTTGGGATGGAATGGGAACCTGCTTGCGAAGGAAATAGTTTTCAAAGTGACATTGGTTTGACAATGGGAAGGTATCGTTGAGTTCCAAGCAGTTCATTTAAAAATCGGAAGGAATTCGCAGCTCTAAAGGTTCTGAGCTAATTATTTAGTCGGTTCATTTTCACTCGCTCGGCAGCTGGTAAAAAAGTGACTGTTCATCGAATTCCCAGTTAAAGTGGGCCATGATATGATACTGCCTTGATTTGATGCGTCATTCGAGCACAAGCAATTAATTGCCATTCTGTCATTCGATTACGGCTTCCAATTCAGAAAGAATCTGATTTCTATCTAGTGCGCACTCCAGAAAAATATTTTAGAGGAATGCGTGAACTCATCTCAA
>JAHZNH010001214.1:0-10046 GCA_027744355.1 Tyrannoseira gladiata
GCTAAATATGGGTGTATCATCAGACTTTTTCCGCCCCTCTCTTTCACTCCTGCCGTCATTTCCCTCCTCTCGAAATGAAGACAAATACTTTGCGAGCATGCACCCTGGCCTGTGAAAATCATTGCGGGAGAACAACGACGGGGATGAATGAAATGCCAACTGCAGACCTCATGTCGCTTTTTGTCCTCTGTCCCAGTTCAGTTCTATGTGCGAGGTTAGATTCATTTAGGCCTCCTAGCCTTATATAAAGCTTTTTTTTGGTAATCTTGTTAGCCTCCTCCGTTGGGAGAATGTCATAAACTTCATCGGAAATTTTTGTTCTCGCTTCAGGAGAAAGAAACATAGAGACATGTCGACCCTTTTTACATCCAGGTTAATTTGCTCTGGTTGCGATTAAGGAGCTCACAACGTGAGTAACGTGACACGATTTCATATAGTGCATATACAATATATACACCCTTCCTTTCCACTCCATTCCAATCCTGATGCTGAGACAAGCAATCCAATCGCACATAAAAATTATTGCCATTGAGAGCAACTCACTCACCTCACCTCATCCGCTTGTGACAACGACAACCCCACATCATAATTATGGAATGGGGGAAGCCATCCTGCCACCGAAAATGAAATAAACTGTGATGAGATGATGATGATACCGCGAAAAAATCACTTTTTGTTTTCATCTTTAAAGCCATTTTCATTTTGATGAGGAGTGAGTGAGCACCACAACCGGCTACTGCGACATGACACATATAGATATTCCCAGTGTGAGGAAAATTGTCATTTTAGCCACTGACGCCGCATTTTTTTATGTGCTTGTTGTTTGTTTAACAACACATGCCATTAGCTCACTTGTTTACCGCGCTCCCTCCAGTGCAGGAAAAAATGAGTTGAATGCAGACGCTGATTATATGTCCAGTAATAAAAAGAAGATTTGAGCGAGCGAATAATGCAATGAACTAACTGGCTGTTCACCGTCAATCCCTTTCTCTCTCTCTCTCGGTTGGTTGGTTGGTTGTTCCGTTCCCTAGGTTTGGAAGAGACAATTAAAGATTCGTAGGTTTGCTCCTCTTGTTTTCCTCCCAAAAATCTGAGCAGCAGGAAGTCGTAATAAATACTAGACATTATGTTTTTACGGCTGGATTGTTGAACAGGTTACGGTTTCCCCTTAAATTTCTCCCTATGCTTTGAATTCAACTACGAACCAGTAGTGGTGCTTTCACAAGCCCTTCTATACGACATGATGGGCTGAACCTACAGGGCATCATCAAATTATTTCGGTTAAACAAACCGATCTAATTTTGATGACTGGGAATACGCGTGCACTCTACCACACTACCATAGCTGGATTTTTATTTGTCGAGGTTAATTCTTATCTGATTCATCAATGCAAAAAACTGAACCAACTGCCCGCCTACTGGCTGGCAGAATAACTCGCGGATTCAATTTGATATAGTAGTAGTCCTTCTGGTGCGAGGAGACTTCCATTCTTCGTGGAAGTCAATTCGGACGGACAAAAAATGGTTTGTAGTCCCATTAACGCAGATGTGTTTGCTATGGTGAATCCACTGCGCTGATCATCAGAGTATAACTCTGGAAATTGTGATCCTGCTCTGTCGGCTTTACTTTCTCCAATTCCAAGAACTAACTACAGAGTAGTTTGTGCGAGGACGGATTTTATATGTGCATAGTAGTACTCATCTACGTGTTTTTTTTGTTTGATGGGTAAAGAGCAGTCAAATCCCTTACAAAATCACCTCATTGTTCCCCCAATCCTTGGAGCAGGAGTCCAACCAAACAACGGCGGAATTGTTCATTTTTTTGAAGAAACACGTTTCCCGATTGTCGGACTACTCCCGGAGTAGGAACATCATCATCAACAAGGCAAGCACAATGCAAGCCTCCATTATCTTCTGATTCAGACATTCCATTTTCATCTTGGCTTTTTCACCGAATGAAGTCTTTCATTTTTGGGATTAAGATAAGCGGGGATAATGCAGACATGTGAGGTACGAAAAAATAATGACGTGCCTGGCCTAGAGTATAAGGCCACTGTTGCACGTTTCCTTTTCAGCTCCGACGATTCCATTCCATCTCCCCCTCCTTCTAACTACAAGGGTTTTATTTTCCAAAGGGAAGAAAATGAGTAGACAAATATTGCAAGAGTCCGTGACATGAATATTTCCTTTCACTCCCATTTTTCCCAGTTAGCTTTCACCGCTTTGTTTAAACTCGTAATTGTCAGGGAAAAAGGAAAGGGTGAGCGAGTGAGCGCGCGCACAGACACACACTCACTCACAACGGAAGTCTAATGAACCCACTTCTCCTCGAGGAGAAAAATCCTGATTACATTCGAAGGCTCCGGCTTTTGTTCCGCGTAGATTAATGCTACTACATGCGGTGCATGAATTCAACCCAACTCACCGAAGAGCGAAGGAGCTTTTTACGCATGTAATCTTCACAAAGGGATACATTAGGAGTAAGGGAAACTCAGTCAGTGAACAGCATCAGATTACTGATATCTCGCCAGAAGAAATATGCATTGTCTGATTATTTACATGATTTCGGGAGGGCATACTAATGAACCCACTTCTCCTCGAGGAGAAAAATCCTGATTACATTCGAAGGCTCCGGCTTTTGTTCCGCGTAGATTAATGCTACTACATGCGGTGCATGCATTCAACCCAACTCACCGAAGAGCGAAGGAGCTTTTTACGCATGTAGTCTTCACAAAGGGATACATTAGGAGTAAGTAAGGGAAACTCAGTCAGTGAACAGCATCAGATTACTGATATCTCGCCAGAAGAAATATGCATTGTCTGATTATTTACATGATTTCGGGAGGGCATTACGCTGACTGATGGATATACATAAAGTGCCCCACCGCCTTTATATTCCCGCTGTAGCCACAGAGCCACCCCACTTTCTCTTATTCGTTCAATCCTCAGTCAGTCCCCACCGGAAAAATATTTTGAACTCCACAAAATGATTCCTGATTAAGGTCCCCACTTCTCACTTATCATTCTCTTCTCGCCGGAACTATTTTTTCGGAATAATAATGCCTTCGCTTTGGCTCCGAAAGACAGAGGAAAACAGGAAGCTAATAGTGGTGACTACTAGTGGCAATGCTCTGCTCGTGTCAATATTGACTCTTGGTTTATTAAAGAGTAAAATACTGAGATTTTTTTGCAGTGCCAGCTTTCCTTTTCCCAGCGTGCGGTGTGGTGTGGCTGGTAAAAAAAGGACACGTTGGGCAAACACGGTATTATTATCTCAGAGAAAAATGTTTCATTGATACTACCATGCCACCACCATCATATATAGCGCAATCGCCGCGTAAATGAATGGCGCGGTACGAAGATATATAAAAAGGCATTGTAGAAGGTCCGGGAGTTTTCATATCCTCCACCCTCAGCAGTAATAATGCTGAGTATGAGTTTGACTCTCCCCGAAACCCACTTCAAAAAAAAATATTTCCCTTTCACTTTTTTCTCTTCTCTCCCATTCTCGCAGTGTTTTTTCCTCTTGTCGCTTCCATTATTCCCATTATTTTTCTTCGTTTGAAGTTGTTTGCTTTTATGATAATTGTCCAGCGCTCTAAAGCTCTCTTTTTCCCTTCGCCAAATATTCATTTAGCAGATAATTTCCTTGCCTCTATGATCACCCTTCATGATCACTGTGCCATTGTAATGTAGTGATTAGCCCAATTTTCTTCAGCGTTCCCCCATCCTCAGTGAAGGAGGGGATGGGTGGACTTTACAGAGTTCCATTAAAGCATCCATTCCCACTCCTTCTGTCAATTAGCAATTTCCCATTACACATCACCCCGGCCTGACGTTAGTTAGTGGAGAATGTGGAGGAGAAGGGAAATGAATAGGTAAAGAGGTTTTCAACTCGCCCTTTTCAATTTTTCGAAATGGGCTCTAGAGTAGAGCCGGGAAGTTGGGAGGCTTTCTATTGTTTGCCACACGGAGTGAATAAAATATGAATAGATATTGTAGAGATAGAAAGAAAGATAGACAAGGCCCTCAAGAAAAAGACAAAAAAAATAGGATGGAAAGGGATATGCTGGCCCCGGGAAAGTGGATGAATGAGAGGGAAAGAGAGTGAGTCGAGTCGATGGCGATGGCGATGTACTACTTATGATGGCGTGTGATAATGTTAGATGTTTTCTCAGCGTCTGTCTCCCCTCCATTTTATAAATCCCAAGTGCAATACAATTAATTTCGACTAGTTATAGACACTTCCCATTATGAGGGCGTGTGATAATGTTAGATGTTTTCTCAGCGTCTGTCTCCCCTCCATTTTATAAATCCCAAGTGCAATACAATTAATTTCGACTAGTTATAGACACTTCCCAATCATTGAGAAATCTCGAGAGGGAACTGAAAACTAAGAAGAAACGTAACACCGCTAGCATTCTAACGGGCCAACCGTACGAGGAGTAATAGAAAATAAAGATATCATTTTGAAAAGCAAGAGCATGATATATGCACACATATATTCTTGCCTGTGGGCCCCTCAATATTATTTTATCTACTAGTTTTTGGTATGCTGACGACGAAAGGACGCTAACAAAGTTGGAATCCATCAACTATAATGTTACTCTTCGCAGGCACATTCACTACTTCTGCTCCTGCAAAAACTAAAGCTCCTGGATAAAATCCAATTACAAACTTTGCTTTCTCTCTCTCTCTCTCTTTCACTCCATCTCTCTTCTTTTTCCCTTGATCGCTCCTATTTTTCTCCCAGTTTTCACTATGAAATCGAACACTTCTCGATCTCGATCCTTCTCCAGCACCACCATTACCATCATGATCATCATCATCTTGGTCTCTTCACCAATCACTTATCCCACTCTTCATCATTGAAAAGGAATGAAGCTGAGGAGAAATATGTGGGAGATTAGAGATGTGATAAGGGAGAAGGAGGAGGTTGCGACTGGATAAGGTGTGACGATAAAAAAGTGATGAGCGGGGAGGGAGAGTATACGTACTCAAAATAATCTCATATTTCTCTCCAGAAAAACTAAATTAAAATTGGAATAAACTTTCCTAAAAGGGTCTCAAGAGTCATATCAGATGGATAATCTGGAAGGACGACAGCTCTCAAACTCCCATTTTCCAGAGTGAACTGAAGTTGATGATGTTGACTTCTTGTTTGGAAAGGCTCTCACTTCACAAATGCAAATCATCCTTTAGCTCCTTAGTGATCATGGGAATTTGATTAGATTTCAAGCATTAAGTGGCCGACTAACCCTTAAATCTGGGAATAGGAAGAAAAACCACCCTTTCTATTGAACCAATTACGTAGTTTAGACGGCTTAAAAAACTACCGAAATCGGAGTCGATCCAATTCGCGTTTGGAAATTGAATGGAGGAAATATTATTATGATTGATGCGTATGGTGTAGAATTGAATTTAGTCGCGTAGGAAATTCCACTCCTAGAATTACGATCACCTTCTTCATCAATCATGGAGATAAACGACTCGTCATTGAAACCAGTATTTAAACTTCTTACTTAATAAGAAGATAGTCAGGTGAATTATCCATGTTGAAGTTATTTCCACAAACATGTGGGGGAGTCAGATTGACTTTGGTCTCGGTCAGTTGGATTTAATTTCACCTGCAGAACTCCATTTTTAGACTCTCATTTGCTAAAAACAGAAGGTTTTAGTTGATTGGACCATGGATATATTTTTAATTTTCATTTAAAATTTTTATGAGTTCCATCCAGATTCCTTCATTCCATCGGAATAAATATTGTATGCAATATCCTTCTCGAGTATGGCTCAGTCTTCCTTACCACCAATGAACGCCATGGAAGTTAGGAAGTTAAAAATTAATACAAAAACTTCCCTTCTCCAACTCTATTATGGGGAAAACTACTACAAGGACAGAAAGCATGTGATAGAAGTGCTCCTATACTGCCAGGGTTAAAATGAAATTGGAGGCGTTTTCTGGGAAAGCAAAAGGGTCTCGTCGAGAATTTGATGAGAGTCGAAATAATATGCGGAATCGGAGGAAATTATTAAAATATCAAAGTACGAAAAATCCTTTTAGCAAACATCAAGCAAATAATGTTCGTTATTCTGTCTTTGTTTTCCATCAAAGGCTCGAGATATTTGATTTGAACGAGGAAGGACTCCTCATATCCTCCTACTCACAAAGCAAAGCCAGTCTGGCTGGAAATATTTTCCTGCTCCAATATGTATTCAGTTATACATGCGCAAACTCATTCGTTGGATTCCGCTGAAAATACATCGCCGGAAGGCAGGGGGAATAAAAAATTACTTGTAGGAGAGATAGAGGGTATAGCTCGCTGCAAAATATTTTCTGAGGCATTGAATATTTTTTTACTTTAGCTTTTAAACTTTGGCAATACCTCAGATAAAAAATTCGAAATAGGAAATTGAGGCGCAAGGTTTTTGTTTTTGAGGGAAAAAATCCCGTAATTTGCAACATTTTTATTACATTTTCAACTTTCATCAACAAATTCCAATGTTCCCTTTCATGAAACAGTTCAAACGATTTAGGGGAACCCGGAAGGTGCTCCACAAAAATATAGTTGGGAGTTAGTGTGGGTCTGACCCAAATGAGCAAAGTCTGAAGCGAATGGAGTATTAAAATTTAATCACAAAAAATTAATATGGTAGCTTACATACAGCCCAGCGAGATACGGCTGCAGATTCTGTTTTCCAGACGTAGATACATAAATTAGCTATAGTCCTCTTGAATTTCATGAATTTAATAAAAAATTTTCGTCGGGGGGAGGTAAGTACAAGCGATAAAAATAATGCAAATGTGGCGAAAGTATTGCTGGTACAACTTCAACTGCGAGAGTGCAGTGCTCCGAGGCTCACAAAGATATTCAAAAAAATGGATTTCGAATCCCCACCCCAACATCCTCGTAGCGCTTCATCTTTTTTTCAATAAAAATGATTCAATTTATATCCGGCACGCTTCTTAAGATGTAGGTTTAAGGGATATCTGCAGCTTAAAAAATGGAAAATTAAACTAGGTAAGACTCGGAATGAAAGCTTTTCTTTTGACAAAGGGAACAGCAAACGAAGTTCTTAGAGGCAGGAAAATGGCAAACAAATCGAAAGGAATTCCGACGAAACTGAACTTCGCTTAGACTGGCTGAGTAAGCTGAAGCTGGATAGCTCTAGTCGATATATTGTAGTTACACCGGCGAACAAAGCAAGCATGTTGTTGGAGCTTTCTCTACCTTTATTGCATTACTGTAAAAAAGGAGATTCGCTATTCGTTTTTTTTCTCTCTCTCTCATGGAGAAAATATTCTTTGAGAGAAAAGGGGAAAGTAAAAATGTTGCAATATTGTTGCTGAATGAATGAATTCAAGTTGTTTTTCATACGGAAAAAGGACATCTCATTCCGATCCGTGATGGTCATGTACCATTTCCACTGTTTAAGGGGAAGTGAACTGACAGAAAAGAGGGAAACGGCGAGCAGAGCAGCACTGGTATAGTGATATGGTAATGGTGCACGCTTTCTTTTCTTTCCCCCTACATCTTCAATATGGATCTCGAGCATCTAGCCATCATAATCTCCTTTCTATTTATCCTACAAAAGAAATGTGGAGCGAGGAAGGCGGATGGATATTCAATTTAAGGAAAAAAAGAAGAAGGAACTGCTATCCTTAGCTCCAGCATAATATGTATTTTTGATGCGAATAAAAACGACAGATAAAAACGTTCGAGGGAAAAAAAGAGAAAAGGGAGGGAGGGAGAGAGAGAAAGGAACGAGAAAAGGGAAAAGTACCTTTGTAGAATGTTGAGCGAAGCAATCTCGTGCATATCCTTGAGATATCTGAAGGGGTGAAGTGAGGAAGAAAACCTTCATGCTTTCGTGTATACCTGAGCGGACTACCAGCATCAGCATCTCTCTATCATGGTTAGATGAAAAGTGAAAGTGAAGGAAGTAAGGTAGAATGTTACGAGCAAATAATGGAACGCAAGGAAAAAAGAGCATTCCATTGGGTGGAGATATTAGTCCTATTTTTTCGTTCCTCGAAAGGAAACCACTTTCTCCGAGCACTTCACAAAACCAAAGAACGGTATTTAAGGATACGGGGATTGGATCGAGCTTCAATGGAACAAGACACTGGGAGCTTGATGCATGGATGTATCTGGTATGCACAGTAAAAAAACTTCTCCTTTTTTCTGTAGAAACCGATAAAAAAAGAGAGATTCTCGTGATGGGTGGAGGTAAGCATTCATTTTATTCTGGAGCGAAGGGGCTCCACTCCCCCAGAGTGGGATGGGATGGGATGGATGGATTGAGGCTCCATACCCTTTCACGATTCAGAAGTCGGAGATGCTAATGTAAATAATTTCACAGGAGATTCCAGTAATTTGTATTTTGCCTCCCATCAAATGAAATAATAATTTTTGGGGAGCCCTGGCAGAATTTCGAAAGCGAAGGAATGGGATGTGTAACCTAACCAAGCTTCCGGGATAAAACGTGAGCCTAAGTACTCACTTGTACTTTGTAAAAACGTGCGCTCTTGTGTTTCTTGCTGGAGGGCAAAGCTCTTTGAAATGTAGAACCAGACTTTCATCCAACGATATTTAATGGGAACATCCTTAAGTAAGTCTACATTGGATATGATTGAGCCATGCAGAAAGGGAAAAATTAGGACAGGATGTGTAAATGTGATTTATTTACCTATTAAGTGCTCTATGGTTTCTATTTTTTGAGGAAATTGCAACATCCACGGAATTTAATTTCGTGCATGCCTCCCAAATCATAGTTTTAGGAGAAATAAATACATATACGCAATAAAAATATTGACTGATGAATCCAATCTCCGCGCGTAGCGGAGAAGTGAAACGGACCTGGTAGGTTCCCCGAACTGGTTGCATTCCCAATTTGTAGTTGGTGCACACTCTTACGAACTAAACGCTTATACGTACTTAAAGTCAACATCAAATCCACCTTAATACGTCATTTGGTGTAAAGGAGGTTCAGGAGAATCTTTATCAATATTTCAAGTTTTGTTGAGTAAACAATCCATATCATGTCTAGTAAGTACTTTCCCCCAAGTCAAGATTTTAATTTTCCTCGGCAACATATCTACGGGTGCAATAAGATAGGATTGAGACTGCTGCCTCTTCCTCCTCAAGGATACAAATAGAGCGACTTTTTCGTGGAGAGAGCGAGAGCAACGAATAACTTCCTTTTTGAGGCTTCAGAGCACGAAGAAACTTGATACAAAAGGAAGGTATCAAATTTACGGAACGTAAACAAACTCAAGTGGTAGGGACGCGACACGACGGCACACATATTGCACTGGCTTAAAGCTCAACTTGACTCAACTCAACTCAATGACTCATTTCAGAGAAAGGATGGGGAAAAACAAAGCCGTTCTACGACACTATGATGAGTACTATCACTTGGGGACTTGACTATTTTCTCTGAAAAAGTAATATTACGGTAAACCTTGTGCTCACTCAGGACAATACAGAAATCAACATGATCATATTCATCGACATAATCGGGATAGTTCCCCTCATCTCAATCGAAGTCACAATCACCATTTATTTTTTTCAGAACAATTTAGCGTAGCCCAGGTAGATATGAAAAAGGACTGAAGATGATGATGAAAAAGGCTATAATGATGTCGCACCATTCCACTCGTATCAAGACATCCAATGCAAACATCCTCTTCCCTTTGTGGAGCGAAAAAGCGGAAGTCGAGCCTTTGTGTCATGCATCGATCACTACGTTTCCTACGCCTTTTTTTATCATGTCGATGTCTCCGTCTTCTCCTATGCCTTTCATTATTATCACCTTTAGGGAAACGAATCGTATAGACCAACAAAATAGAAGCGCTGAGTAAATAACTGACTGTCTATATTTATATGTATCAACATCGATTTCGGAACTCGGAACAGATTCCCCCGTTTTTTTCATAAATATTGAAAGCCAAAAAAATTGTAGTGTGATGTGTGTAGTAGAAGCAGCAGCAGTAGTGGATATGAATGTAGGAGGGGAAATGAGATGCTTTTACTTTTTCCCAAT
>JAHZNH010001216.1:0-12122 GCA_027744355.1 Tyrannoseira gladiata
TTCTAGCCATGATAATAATGTCAGTCAGAGTTAGTGGATTTGGAGTGCTTGTTTTCTCGTCCAATATTCCTCAACTTTTCACGAATTATTCATGAGGAATGCTAATTTTCGGGAGTAAAATGAAGATTGCTGCAGAGAGAAACAATAAAATCATGAAAGAGACGGTGTTTTGCGAAGGTGGAAGCAGACTCAGCGAAGGGGAAAATGCTGACAGTTGCAATGATTACAACCGCACACCACCAGCGTTTTATTGTAGTGATGAGTGTTGTTGTACGACTGACGACGACGAAAATCGTGCAGTCGTCGAAACCTCCGTAATTGACCGCAGTACTAGTAATCACAGTGGCCAACATGGCAGAACGCTGCCGTCGTCGCTTTTATCATCCCCACCTAATTCAATATCATCAGCATCTTCGCCAAGCCATAACAACGATCAACATCCGCAGCAACAGCAGTATTTTACTAAATCAAGCAATGCATTTAAGCTAGTGGAAAAGGAGGGAAGAAATGTCACAACTTCCCGACCCATTCCCTCTCATCATCATCAGGATAGTCCAATGGGTAGTTATCACACTCTAAATAAGCATCGTAATTATCAGTTTCATTCAAGAACGTTATTTCCGTCACGGAGGAGTTCTATTCGGCAACTCGTGATGTGTTTAATGCTATCTCTACTTTTCGTGAGCTTGAGCGGAATGACTGCGTCCTTCGCCGATGCATCACCCTCAATGAAAACTCGACACGATAAGATTCATGAAGATGTGGTGATGGAAGAGAGCGATATTCCAGAAAGAGATTTGATTCCAGATACGGAATACGCTTACGATGCTCCCTCTAGAGACACTCCTCCGGTCGCCGTGGGCGAGGATGGCGACAACACGAGGAAGTTTTTCTTAACGCCGGATGATATTCAGGAGGAAACTCATCAGGAAGAGTTGAGTAAGCTTCCATCGGTACGCGATGGCTATGGTGAGGACGAAGGCTCAAACTCGAAACTACCGAGGGATGAGGAGGGTTATGATGATGGGATGGAAGTTGCTGAAGGAGACTACCAGCAGAATCGTAGCAGTAATAATGCCACGGATTTGGATCTGGACACATACAGTAATTGTGAAATACCTACCTATCTATTTAGATTGTAAAAAATATCACTGGATTCAAATCATGAAAATGTATACAGGGAATTCTGAATGAATGATAGGGATATTCTGGATTTATTTTTATGACTGTATAGTATCTATATAACATGATGGAACTGTAGGATTTTTAAAATGTTTATGCAGATTGCTCTGGCTCTAAGATGAGCGTGTTTACGACATGTGTTTTTCATTTCATACTTCCGGTGACACGGCTTACGTTTGGTTGCGTGGGAGTCAAGTACATACATATATGTAACTCTCTTCAGGTTGGGCAATATCATGCATATAAGTAGGCATACCGACCGATCATGTAATTCGATCCTTTTTCATTAGCACTTCTGAACAGTCGATAATAATTTGAGAGGTGCTCTCCCTCTCTCCTTGAATAAGCACATTCTCCGCTTTACCGAGCTCCTATTTTTTCAACATTTTCTTATCAACTGCGAGCTTTTCTTATCGAAATTTTCATTTAAGGATCACTGTCATATTGCTGTGGTTTGCTTGAAAAATCACGGGAAATGACAAGAAATTGCTGGATAATGCAAAGGGTAATATTCTCGATGAAAATTTTTCCCCGCCTCCAGAAATCTGTTTCAGTCATAGAACTACTATGAATGTCGGGAAGAAAATGGAATGATGACTGATGATGCCTGAATAAGTAAAGCGTATAAACGTCGTGATTTTTTTGCACCAATGTGATTTAACGCTGGAATCGTTTGTCCTTATTATTATTACAGTTCCAGAGAAACCGCGGAATGTGACCGTGACGTGGGTCACTGATTCGATGATGGAGCTATCGTGGTCTGAGCCGGCAAAGCCTAATGGGAAAATTGAAGGTTACAGGATTTACTACATGTGGCGCAATTTCACCGAAGTGGAAACCGTGAAACAGCCGCTGGAACACATGAAATTTGCGTTAAGTGGATTAGGTAACTTTCTTATTTCACGCCTTTACGCCCTGCTTAATGAAAACAAGATGTAAGATGCTTATTGCTCATAATTGGCTAACAACACGAATGGAATGAATGGTCTTTACAGAGGCATTTATGGAGTACAAAGTGTGGGTGAAACCGTTTACATGGAAGAACGAGGGGGAAGCATCGGACCCGATCGTTGTGAAAACTGACGTTCGGGGACCCAGCCCACCAAGAATAGTGAACGTCTCTTGTTTGGCGGAAGACGCTCTTCTGATTGCATGGCAGCGTCCAACAAAATTCTACAACTCCATCGACTACTTTTATGTGGACTATCGCAGTGAAGAGTTACGAGAGTTTGAGGAAATTATGGTTCCTGCGAATGACGAGCCTGAACAATATGTAAGAAATATGTATATAAGTTCATCATGATACCATCTGCAGATGCGGGACGGCATTTGCTATAGAATAATTTAATAATGATAATTACTGTTATCATCGTATCCTATGTTTGTAGACGATTATCCAAAATTTGACAACGAACATGCTCTACGAAGTACGAGTTAGAGGCGGCACAAGAAGTGTTCTGGAAATCGAGAAAGTGTACAAGGGTCAATTTTCCGACTCACGAAATATTTTAATGAAGCCGAATTGCGAGAAAATGCCAATCACCAAGGCACCTAGGATTGCACACGAGTTCACACCTACGATGGTAGCTGTCACTATCTGTGCGTCGTTTGCACTCCTTCTATTACTCATTGCTGTTGTTGTTTGGAGGTATTGTTGAAGCGTCTTTTACTCTCAAGTCGTGTCCTGTCATAAAAGATGATTGATGGCTTAATAGAATGCAAATTATGAATTCTATGATATTTTTAGACGCTGCTTTCAAGGCGCCTACTATTATCTTGACGATCCTCCGAGAATCCCACCGCTTCTGGGTGGTACAGGATGGGAAGGTGATTCTACGGATGAGCTCAAACGCGCTATTCCAGCTCACATCTTTCCAAAACATGTCAGCGAGCTGCATGCTGATGGGGACATTGGGTTCTCGAAGGAATATGAGCTAATCCAATCTGCCTCCGTGCAGGAGGAATTTGCTTCGGAACACTCCCAACATCCTGAAAATAAGCAGAAAAACCGATACTTGAACATTGTAGCATGTAAGGAAGGAATTTAATGAGAAAAAGTTTTGAATGCACACATCCATCCATGAATTGAGCATTTCAGTCACCCTAAGTAGTTCGGTATGATGAATGAGACATTACCTCATTTGAATGCTTTAATAGACGATCACTCCAGAGTAAGGCTGCAACCTCTGCCTGGTCAAAAGAAGTGTGTGGACTATGTAAATGCAAATTACATCGATGGATTCCGGAAACCACAGGCCTACATCGGTACTCAAGGTCCACTACCTTCCACCTTCGATTCTTTTTGGAGGATGGTGTGGGAACATAATGTACACATCATAGTCATGATCACGAACTTGGTTGAAAGGGGTCGAGTAAGTTGCTCACGTTTTCCTCAACTTGTTTCCTGTCAGAGGAAGTCGAATTTGATTGATGGAATTGATTCCATTATTATTATTATTATTTCAGAAAAAATGCGACATGTATTGGCCAAAGGAGGGATCTGAAATCTATGGAGTTATTCAAGTCAGAGTTGTGAAAGAGGATGTTTTGGCCACTTACACGGTCAGGACATTCCAATTGAAGCACCTAAAGGTACATATATTCAATCGATAATTTATTTATTTTCCATTTAATTTGCATTTATTTTAAGTTTGCTGATTTCGAAAATAATCTTGCCTGTTTTGTTTCTTATATTTTCGGTTTCTGCTTCTTGTTCAAAACAAAAAAAAACATTCGTTCATGTAGTATAATCAACCGGTGTCTGGATCGCAGTTGAAGAAGAAGAAGCAAACCATTTGCGAGCGCACGGTCTATCACTATCACTACACTAACTGGCCAGATCATGGAACGCCAAGTCATCCACTACCAGTCTTGAGTTTCGTGAAAAAGTCATCGGCGGCCAATCCGTCAGATGCTGGCCCTATCATTGTTCACTGCAGGTCAGCATCCAATTCAGGGACGATTATGTAGCGCTCGGGAAAACTTTTTGTACAATGCTCACTTGTATTTTATTTGTTCATTTTAAATATCCGAAGTATGGAAAGAAGAGATACTCATACTAATTATACTACTAACCTATAATTTGTTACGACCTCCAATGCTAAACACTGTATAAAAAGTCTCAAAAAAGTTCGTCCATGCTAAACTCTTGTAAACCGTCTCAAAAATGTTCGCCCATGCTAAACCCCATGCAAAAAAAATCGCCCATGCTAAACCCCATGCAAAAATGTTGACTGAAACGCAGCCAACATCGTCCCAACTCAAAACGCAATCACTGATCTAGTGACTATGATTATTACACTACAAATCTATAGTTTTTTTTCGACTCCCGTGCTAACCCAATATAAGCAGTCTCAAAAAATGTCCGGCTATGCTAAACCCCATATTAGGCATTAATTCCGGCACAACATTTAAAATTGCACCTCAATGCTAAACCCAATTTAAAACAGGTGTTTGAATGATAAGACCCATTTAAAAACGATTCCTCAATGCTAAACCCATGCTAATGCTACGCTGAGCAAAGAGCCCAGCACGTAACCTAACCTAAGCTGAGCAAAGAACCCAGAACGTAACCTAAGCTGAGCAGAGGAAAGAGCCAAGCAGGTAACCCAACCCAATCTAACCTAACCTAAGTAGAGCAAAGAGCCAAGCAGGTAACCCAACCCAATCTAACCTAACCTAAGCAGAGCAGAGAGCCAAGCAGGTAACCTAACCTAACCTAACCCAACCTAAGCACAGCAAAGAGGCAAGCAGGTAACCCAACCCAATCTAACCTAACCTAAGCAGAGCAAAGAGCCAAGCAGGTAACCTAACCTAAGCGGAACAAAGAGCCAAGCAGGTAACCTAACCTAACCCAACCCAACCTAAGCAGAGCAAAGAGCCAAGCAGGTTACCTAACCCAACCTAAGCGGAGCAAAGAGCCAAGCACCTAACCTAGCCGAGCCGAAGGTTAGACACATTTTATTTATTCCGTGGGGTTAAGCGCGGACGAACATTTTGAAAGATTTTTTATTGGGTTAAGCATGGACGAATATGGTGAGATGTGAACGGCGCGGTAGTTGAAACCGGCCACGGCAATGTTGGTTACTACATGGTTTGTGCGGTTGGGTTGGCTGCTGAAAATAAGTTGAATAATATTTTTGCTTCTAATCTAGCGGAGAGACTAATGTCAATATCGCGTACTTGTCAAGATACATCCACAGTCTTTTGTCGGGTAACTACGCAGATGAGAAGTCGGAAGTATCTTGCCTTCTTGAGCGTCAGTACAAGGTGCGTAATTCAGTGGAAGGCAAATATTTTGGAAATACTATGGATATGGATTCATTATCATTAATGCATGCGTTTTTTTGTACTTTTCAATATCAGCTCGTAACTCAGTTTACACCGAAGGACTTTCATCAATCTGCGGCACTTAAGGCTTGCAATCTAGGGAAGAACAGAAACATCGATAATGTTTGCACGGATGCATACAGGGTTTCAATCACTCCTAAACCTGGCGTAGAAGGAAGTGAATATATCAACGCAACATTTGCCCCAGGTTAGCCAACTTAGCAAATGGAAAAAAATACGCTTAAACACCCATTAATGATGTATGAATGAGTGAGTTTTTTAAAAATGAAGTCATGTATTTATATGTTTTATAGGGTTCCGAAGACTTCAGGAGTTTATTATTACGCAACATCCTCTTGATAGTACAATCTCAGAGTTTTGGCAAATGATATGGGATCACACTGTTCAAACTGTTGTGGTATTAACTGCGCTAGACGATCAGGAATACCCGGTCTTTTGGCCGTCTCAGCAAGAAGGACAAGACTATGACACATTTAGAGTGAATAATCAATCCGAGTCAGAAAATAATGGGTTTATTTGCCGAGATTTTAATCTTCAGTCACTCCAAGATGATTACGATATATCTGTGAAAATGATCCATTGTCCAATGTGGCCACATTCAGCACCTCCGCCAATTTCATCAGTTCTCGATCTTGTCAATTTTGTTCAAGAAAACGTGCGCGAATCTCATGTAGGTCCTGTCGCAGTAGTCGATAGGTAAGCAGATCTCAAACTTTAAATTAAAACTTTAAATTGTAAAGTTATTTAGGCTGCCATTTTTCACTGCAAACAATTTTGTAACTATTTAAATTTATTTTTTTTTTAATTTAGGTTTGGTGGAACTGAAGCAGCGACATTCTGTTGTCTGACAACATGTTTAAAACAAATTCACTACGAGAACCACGCTGATGTTTACATGTACGCAAAGCTTTACCATGAACAGCGCCCTGGTGTTTGGAAGACACCTGTAAGTTAAATTCATTATTCACGTGTTAATGGAAATGCATCTAAGCACCACCTCATTTAACTATTTGAAATGTCAGAAGCGTACTTATAATGTGAACTGAAACATTTGCAGGACGACTTTCTTCTTCTCTATCGATGCGTCGAGTCCATGGTAAGCTCGAGCAACGGTGGAACTCTTCCCACTCCAACTAGTCCGTCACCCCTTCTCCCAACCTCCCAGCATTGAATCATTTCTGGCTACTCAGATAGCCGCAGCAACCACAACAGTAACAGCTCCAAATGGCCACGTGAATGGCGTCATTGTTCACAATGGAAATGGCAGGATTCCCCCAGACGGCATGGAAACTTTTGATAACTCTGGAGATCCCATCGTGTAATGAGGTTATTGTGTCACTCAACTAGTGAATTCCCCTGGAAAAATTCTGGCGTATTTCCGTCTGTCCAATGGGATAAACGCGAGCCCATTCTATACAGGTTATTCCTTCGCCACTAACTGAATTTAAAATAATCCACACTTGCTGCGTCCTGTGATATTGACTACGAGGTCGTTGAACATTATCCATTAAAAAGTAACTTTTCACCTACTTCGCGCGTGTTAGTCAGTTTAAAAAAACGTAGTCGTTTTTCAAGATATTGAGTAGAATGATTAATCGTTAGTTTAATAAATCTTAGTGCTATCACTAAGCTTTGTAGTTCGAGTATAAATAGTAGTAATAATATTAAGTCATATTTTAAATGCATTTAATAGGGTAAAAACTACTTTTGCATATTTTCTACCGCAACATNATAAATCTTAGTGCTATCACTAAGCTTTGTAGTTCGAGTATAAATAGTAGTAATAATATTAAGTCATATTTTAAATGCATTTAATAGGGTAAAAACTACTTTTGCATATTTTCTACCGCAACATGATATTCAAAACAATAATCCGGATTTCAGAAAGTGTGAGAGGGGGAGAAAAACTTTAATAAGTTGCCATGTTCATTCTCATTCTTATTGCGTGTGTCAAATCTTTGTTGCTCAATCATTTATGCCACACAATTTTTAAAGGGTTGACTAATCCCGGATTTTTGTGTTTCTCATTGTTCTTAATTATTTCACGTGTTTTTGTGTAATAATTTCCCGTATCGCCTTTCGTTCGAAACCATTTTTTGTAGTAATAAACTCATTATTTCCGTCAAAGCTACAAGTTTTGTCTACACTGCTTTGATATTATGAGTTGTAAACTTATTTATTGATAACCTCTGCATGATTTTGTATGAAGCACTTTCATTATCATTCAGATTTGTCGCATCATTCACTTCATACTTTTTTGGTTACTAACTAGAACTATATATTTTTATTACAGAGCTCATTCATGCGAATCCATGTTTTTTTTCACTTTTGTATTGAACAAGCTTTTGTTTAAAATTCACAAGCTCCATCAATCCTACACGATTCTTTGAAGAGTTTGATTAAAAATTCAGGAGTCGGATTTGTGAAGTTTTACTCCTTTGCCAAACAGCACATAAAAGTATGCGATGCATACATCTACATGACTAAGATTAAAGTTTACATAAGAATGGAATGTAGGTATTTATTTAGTTATGGAACTTCCTTCTCGAGAAAATTTTGAGCTGTATTACTGAAATGTCCTTCAAACATGAGCAAATTCAATTCCTGGAGAGAGTCAAACTTTCGCACATGGTTCCGGAGTTATTTACGATTAGTTTATTCCCATGAAATAAATTGCTCTCCGTCGGTTTTCCTCTGTCAATCAAAATCGGGCCACATTCATGGAAATTTTATTTCTTAAGTACAAATCTCTAAGATGTTGAACTGATTTTTTTAGCATTTTTGTATGCAATTTCCTGAATACTAGGCACGTAAAAAGCCTCATCAAGGTTGAATTTCACATCATAATGAAACCGGGTTACCTAAATACATGTACAGTTCACTAGGACGTCTTGACGTATGTAATTTTGCATGAAACGGTAGTTTTAAATGGAGTTAAGATCCAATAAATACTTACAGTTTGGTCAGGTAAAGCGTCTCCATTTGGTACGGTGCCGCACTTCCAACGGCAAATTTCCTACCTTCTGTGTTGGAATCGAAAAAATAACGGTGGATTTCGAATGTTCCGCAAATGCTAGTGTTAAGTTTTTCGGCCTGCTTTGCGTAAATTGATAAATGAACCGTAGATTTGTTTTGTCTACCGTAACAAACGTCAAACTACAGAAGTCAAAGAAAGTGAAAGTGGGCATTTGGTGAAGTTTTCTCCGTTCCAACAAACTAAGCAAATGGATTCATAACATTTGCACAAGAGTGAAGATAAAGATAAGCTAATAGTAATAATTTCAACCATGCTACGTACTAATCAATTAGTTAAGTTGACAATGATTAGATAGGGCAACTGTGTACATATTTGCGCATAAATCTATTCATTAAAAATAAATATTAATACTCAGACAGAGGAAGTAACCCACGAGAGAATATCTGTATTACAAAATAAATATAAACAAAAATATTATGAAGTCAATTGAGGTTTAGTCAGATAATCAAGGTGGCAGCTGGGTATTTTGCTGGCTGCTGATGCGATGTCAAAAGTAGTGAATAATTGTAGAGTAAATATTAAAAATATATGTAGTAGTGGTAGGAAATGAATATTTTATGTGTATTATTCTTCACAAGTGAAAGAAATCTGTGTATGTATTTATACGGTCGTAGCGAATCATCATTTACAAGAAACACAACTATGTATTCTGTATACCGCTGAGACAATTCACTACCAGAAGTGTGGAAGTACTTTTAAATAGATCTGTGTGAGCTAGCTCCTGCTGCCGCTACGAATTTTTTGTTCGTTTTTCGTAGAGACCTAACATACCCTAACATCAACAAACCTAACTATTTATGAACCATAAGGTTATTTTTCTTTAACCCTTATAAGTATTCTCGTGAAAATGAAAAAATACGATAAGATTATTAATATTCGGACAATTTTTTTTAAAGAAAAGGGTTTTGATTGTCGGAATGGAAGAGAGGACGCGGGATTAACATGAAAATATTAGTGAGACGAGAAACTTTTTTTTTTGAAAAAAAACTATAAAACTATATTTGATACATCCAAGAGCTTTCGGGTAAAAAATAAAGGATTAAAAAAATGTCTTTGTTTACAAAAGCGAGAGATGTAGGCTGATACCTGAGGAAAAAAAATAAAATTTTCTTTTCACTGTAATGTCCGCATCACCCTGTTTTCGTAGAACAGCAATATTTGTAACTAAATAAAGTTAAAGGTACATAAAAAAAAATAATCGATTGAAAGTGGGCTCTTGTAGATGATTACCTCCTGGTTACGACATTTTTAATAATTAATGGCAATAATGGTATAATAAATTTATATCTATATGAAAACAATGATTGATGAAGGTTTTGTTGGGCTGGGGTGATGTGCGACGAAACGCGAGGAAATACTTCTTATATTGGTTGTTGTTGGTAGCGTACAGAGATGTTGTTTAAGGTATGTACTTGGTATACTTATAAATACTTACTTATTACTGCTTGATCAATTATACCTTGAGTGGATATCAAGTGAATGAGATGATAATGATGGTTATGTTATCATTGACATTTTCTATTTTATCGTACCACCACGCCATATTAATTTGAACGCACACAGACGTACATGTTCGCTCATAAAAGTTACTTAATACTACTACTGATAAAGCAACATCATCTTTTTCAGCCACGAGCCAATATTTTGTGTTGTTTTTTATGACGTTCATTGCAAATCCCTTTCGATTCGCCTTAAACTACATTCTAAGCATTTATTCTCTATTTGATTGTCATCTTTTATGGGGAACCCTGTCTACAAAAAATATGTAGTTTGGTGGGTGACATCCTTTTTCTCCAATGGTAGCTTTTATAACGACGGCGGTATTATGAAATGGAACGGGGTGTGTGAGTGCATTTTTGTTATCAATGATTTTTACAGTCAGTTAACGTTCCTTCCGTATGTTTCTTGTTGGCTTTTACCAAGTCTGTGTTCGTGAAACTTAGCTTAAGGGAAAACATGTTTGTACAAAGATATACTACTACTATTACTTTGTGTGTACTGATTTCATGTGAAGTAAAAGGAAAAGCAGATGTGTATAAAAACGTTTTTTTAGAAGTTCTGGATTTATTTATTTTCATTGACAATTAAGTTCTTACTTGACATGCTCTAAAAATTTGCTGGAGTGATGTTTGGCGCATGAAGCAATAATCATTCACATGACTAACGTCGTCGTCCATATAATGATGCATGCATGTTGGCATCCAGGTTACGTCCACTGATGATGGTCGTACTATCTTGATCCTGATGTCTCAAATTATCGGCCCTGTTTTTAAAGAGGAGTGTATAATAATTCAGCAATCAAATTCGGTCATCAATGATATAAAAAGCGTTACTTGAAGCGATGATAACTTTAAGGTAGATTAAGTTGCCTTTTAAGCACGGCCACCATTAGTGTCTTATCATGATCAACGTTCCGCGTATCCACTTGACTCGAGGGATGACCATCAACCTGTTTAAAGCACATAAATTTTCTAAAGGGTCTTCTTGCCTTTTTTTACCGTGAGGAATATCATGAAAAACACATTAAAAAAATAGGGTCACATTGTGGAAAATCATAGTCGTCCACAGGAGCACAATGAGGAGCACCAGAATTAATGGGTAATTCCTGAACAAGCGATCCCTTCGATGTTCCATTTTTCGCACAAAGAGATGAAGGGAATCTAATATGGCTGCGCTGCTCAGAGAAAATATTGGCCACGAAATAAAAAAAAATACTTGAATGGCGGAAGTGCTTGTATTTTTTGGGGAGAGGACGAAATGGCTTTCTTTATTACTTGTTCTCTTCTTCTTGATACGTATGTGGAAAAGGAGACAGCAGGTTGGAATGAATGCATGCAGCTGCAGCAAGCAAGTTGACTTGGACTTCTTGGCTGCCTTTCTACAAGCCACGAACCACGCTTTGAACGGTCTTCGCAGGAGTGAAAAGAAGAGACATTATTTTTGGTTGAATGAGGCATGGCTTGAAGAGCAAATGAAATCATAAATGTCATGATGGAGATGAGACCAATTTAATTTTCCACCATTTTGCATATTCTCATCAGTTCTATCTACAAAGGAAAATAAATTGAGATCCTTTTGCCTCCACCTGATTCATGTATGAAATTTGGAAATAAATATAAGCAGTAATGTGAGTCTTTATTATGTATAAGTATGTATATGAATTTTATAGAGCTATACAATAATGCTGATGATATTGGAGAACAACAATACGAAATTGAAAAAAATACAACATCATTTCAAACTTATATTATTCTTTCGTTTCGACTCTACCACTCTCCTTATTTGTCAGCCATTGATGATGTTTCGATGAGATGAGGCCATGAAATTGATGATGAAATGCCTTTGCAATTTATTTCTGAATCCACATTTTTTAGTTTCTTCACAGAACGTAAACTACAAAAAAATGACTTAATCGCAACTTTTTTTTGCTGCAGCAGCGAAACAAAACTATGTCCTTCTTTTCCTTGTAGTGAATCAAGAAACTTTACGCTTGAAAATAATGTCTCTTCTTTTCACTCCTGCGAAGACCGTTCAAAGCGTGGTTCGTGGCTTG
>JAHZNH010001217.1:0-13038 GCA_027744355.1 Tyrannoseira gladiata
GGTAGATCAAATGGTGGATGCTGTCGCCAACTATCCTGGAAACATCGTTCCATGTACATTATGCCAGAAGTTCGTCAAGAGAGAACGGCTCAGAGCGCACATTCATGAGTGCCACTTATTAAGTGGGGAGAAAATAATTTGTCCTCACTGTGGCATAGCTTTGAAATCAAAGGGTAGCTTCAGAGTACACATTTGGCGTCACAAAAGGGGTGCTCTACCAACCAGAAGCACAATGACTGATTTTGGCTCGGATAGACCTCCCTCGCCACACTCAGGGCCAGCTTCTCACTAAAGTGGAACAAGCTTTCAATCGATTCAATTTATTCATATTCAACTTCGATATCCTACTAACGATGACGATATCTATACGCACGTTCATGTTCATACATAAAATATAAATAGTTTTCTTCCTTTAAATAATTTCTCATATGTACATCACCTCAATTCTGTAATTCAATTGAATGATTCATTACGCATATACGCAACCACGAAATTCGGTTCGGATTTGAAGGTATCTAAAAATATTACTCTCTTTGATTATCGACGAAATACGTTGCAAAATATGAAACACGAATTGTCGAAATGTATAAATAAATAGCTATATATTCATGTCTCTTTGCCATTTATCGCTCTCCCTACTAACTGTAATTAATGCATGCTACTTGGATGTGATAGAAAAAATGAGATGTGATACTCACTTCGTTCAGTCTGTGTGTTGGAACTTAAACCCCAGGACTAAACTTGTAGTTTCAGTTCTACAACTAATTAAATATACCGTTTGTTAGAGTTGTGTAATGAAAGCGCTTTCTTCATCCTTTTTAATTTCCCGTTGTTCTTAAATTAAGGGCATTACTACAAAAGCCAAAATTATGTACCTAATTTTACCTAAGAAGCAAGTAAAAACTGATACGAGCAAATTAATACATAAGCCAGTCATTACAGCTCTAACAAAAAAATGAAAGTTAGGAAAGTAATTACGTATTAATGAATGATGAAATATGTATGTTGTAGGATTCGGTCATTGTGATAAACTAAGTACGAACGCGCAAGGTTTCTGTATTCAACTATTGACCTGATGACGCTAGGATGATGGGAAGATAATGCGAACGGTGAATTTTTAAATTCTAAAAAATTAATTAATTACTTACCTTCCTTTGAATCAAGATTTGCGCCAGTCCAATATATCCGCTAAACCTCTTTTCACCTGAATGTTGCTTCATTTTAGCAATTACATGCTGCAGTGGTTTTAGTGTTGTCGAGTGGTTTACTTGAATTGGAGCTTATAAGCACACATCAATGTGAACTCAATCCGAATCAGTTTGTTACGCATGGACCTGATGATGATAAGGCTGCGGCTGAAAAATATAAAATGATAAATTTTTAATACTCACTTCAAAATTTTGCCAATGTTTCAAGAGTAAAATTCTTGTCCTGTCTAAAATTCAAAATTACTAACTAAATATGAATAGGTGAAAACCACCTGAATTATTGTACAGGGCCTTTACTGGTATTCTGAAACATTTACACGTAACGTAACAAGTATTACATGAGAATGTACTTTACGGTTAAGGATTCGTTTGCTTCAATGAAAAATGTACGTCAGAAATTTGTACAAAGGCTCAATGAATAGCACAGCGAAAAACAAAAGGTGATGATCATTGGTAGTAATTTTTTCAGATAATTATTGTAAGAATTTTAAGATTAATAGTATCAATTACAATCAAAGGCTACCTATTTGAGGAGCTGAACAAATTCAAGGTTTCTGGAGCTTCTGTTTTAACAAAAATCATGGTTGTTTATATTCATATCTTGCAATCGGTTGTAAATCATCGAAACAAATACAAATCAACGTGAAAAAGGGAACTTGAATCACAAAAGTATACTTCTAAAGAACCACGAAATGAATTATAGTAGTGGAACAATTCAATTACTTGTCTTACACTTGTAAACTCGAAGGCCGAATTGTGAGTAGATATCAAAACCAAAACACTGCGCAAATATTACTACTATTAGATCTTACGTGGTAAATTTAATTGCAGGATGGAACTAGACTGAATGTGTTAAGAATATCTTTGTATGCAGGGTGCTAAAAATTGTATGACAGAGAAAGTGAATGTGAGTATTGTAATTGTGTGATTTTGATGAATGTATTATAGCTCCATATCAAATACATTATTAAATGTAGTCATCAAAGATTATATAGTATATGAATTGTATCGAATTCTCCATACCAAACCCATTAAAAACCCCTTAGGAATGATGATGATAAGGGATTGGTAAAACCATGCAAAATGAGTGACAACCTGATATAAATCCCAAAAATCTTTAATACCTGTCTATTTCTTTTAGATTCTGTCTATTTTATTCATACTCAAATATATATATATATTATTGTTATTTCATAAATCATGAACTTGTAATTATTTATATTTTGATTTGAAAAAATAAAGCCATCTTGATCTCATGAATTTCAAAATGCACAAAAATCTAAATGGCAAAGTATTTGTTTTATTTTTTATCCATCTTTCTAGTACACCTCAAGAACTTTCGTGCTTCTACATCTACATTATTACACATTAGGCTAGTAGGTTCATCTTCAAAGTAATTAAATCAAGATTATTGCTTACGTAGCATAGAGCGGATCAAGATCATGATTTACAATTACGTGATTATTACCTGTAATGGAAAATGGAAACCGGCGCGCCAGCAGTCAAGAATGTTGTAGAGAAGTCACCGTTGCTTTGTTGGTTGCAGCTGTGGTTACCCGACCAATGTTTTGATTGTGTCTCAGAACAAGAAGACACAGTTGCTTTTCCACAAACTCCTACCTAAATTCAGTGGTGCCCTTCTACAGTTTCAAGTCTGGGAATTCTAAATATTCGAATCGAATTGACCACTCAATTAATTACTTATTTGCTAATAGTGAAACACTTGCTCGTGATTTTTGTTCCCTGAGTTTGGCAAAAATGTCATCCCAGTGTATTGATGAGTCCAAGGGTGATCCCTGCTCAGATCCGGATTTTGCTGGAGGGGTAAATATTTAAACAAAAAAAGTGGAATCTAAAATTGCTTTTGTTAACTGATTAATTGACAATTTCTTCTTCTCTAGGACGTGCAAGAAAAATTCCGGGAACTTTGTCGCAGGACTAGGGAATGCTGTGAGTTTTACAAGAAGCTCCAAGAATGCAATGACCGGTGAGGTTTAAACAAATATTTTATGAGAGCGATGATTTTAGCGGATGAGTTGTCAATATTTTGTAATACTGGCTGGTATGAAGACAATGTGTTATTTTTGCAATTCCAGAGTGAACAGTAAGGAGAAAACTGAGGAAAAGTGCATCGAGGAAGTGATAGATTGGTTTAAATGCGTGGATACATGTGTTCGTAAAATACTTCTACAGCCATATTCTGAAAATGATAATACTTCTTTGTTGACAACAGCCAATAAATTGATATTTTTTTCTTTTCAGGCTGCCCCTCGCTTCTTCAAACTTTTAAAATAAACTCGGCCACATTACTTGGTCCTGGCGCGTAGTAGCTTGAAGGTATCTTCTAAATCCCTGTCCATGTCTACCTTGCGATGTATAATCCTTACCTAATTTTTAAATTAATTTTCATATTGTTTTCTTTCTCCACAAAATGAGCTACTTGATGAATTCTGAGTAAAGTAAACAATTCATTAACAAAACGAAAACGTTGGATTTGGCATTAGGAACAATATTTATTCTAAACAACATCAAGAATATTCATTGCATAAATAGAGGCGCAGGTCCAATCATTTAATTTTCCACATTGTTGTACCGAAGACCTGAGAGCCATTTGAAAACAAGATGATTAAGAAGTAAATGTATCATTTTACAAAATACAGTTTTTATATAGTATAGTAACTAGCAAAATGGCAATAATGTTGATGAGACAGTCCGAAAAAAAGTTTTCATTTCACTCTTCACCAAAATAAAGTCATAGGTAATATGTGACTTATATAAAACATTAAAAATCAGTTTATCAGCAAAATCACATCATAGTGCATGTGTGCATGACTAAAATTCCTAACAATCCCAATCGCTTAAGTTGGGTAAACTTGCCCATAATTCATCATTTTAAAGGCGTTCTTATCAATCTAATTAACTTAACTACAAATAACACTTTTGAGATTTCAACTAAACACGTTTAACTAAATAGATAACAAGGCACTCTTGAGACAGACATGAGCGTGATGAGAAGCATGGAGAATACTGAATATCATTTCATTTCTCTTTGTACATCATCAAGAATTCACTCGAATTTCACTTCCTTTCACTCCGCCTTTCCGTTTTGCTGCTCGAGCTTATTTTTCTTCTTCAAAATTTGCATAAGTTCTTTTGGCATGTAGTACGGCTTCTCGGCAGATCCATCGTTTCGCTCACAGTCCTCCACTATAGGCAAAAGCATTTGCAAATAATAATAAATTATATCTTATGCTATGCTTTAACAAAATTAGCAACGTTGCATACTTTGGTAAAAAAAAATTCAGACTTACGGAAGCATAAGAACAAAGTATCAACCGCCATCTCGTAAACAGAAAAGAAGAGGGAGGCGATGAAGTATGTTCCCACAGTCACAATGATTACAGGAATCAAGTAAAAGTGCAAATTGGGTGCCTACAAAGACAAACAAAATCAATCCATTATGCATGCGTCTTACGAAGGCTATATATATCATCATATTAATGTACGAGGGTTTCGCAAGCAAATATAGTAAATCGATCTTACTTCATCATCTATGGGAATCCCAGTGCTACGAGTAAATATGTAAAACGATCCTGCCTTTGCAACTGGATTTTCCCTAAAGTTAGTAAAAAAATTGAATCAACAATAAAATCGTGAAAATTCATTTTGTAAATCCAAATAAGTGAATCCAATTTCAATATCAATAATATTAACTTACTGATACTGTCTTGTCTTGTAATCGATGTACTCAAGAATGAATCTGATAAACTTGATAATGCTGATGATTAAGCTTCCAAAGGCGATGGTTCCCAAATGATAACGTACGGTTCGAGCAAAGCTTGACCCAACAGGAAAGGTAGTCAAATTTTTTGATCTGTTGAAGGTCCAGTACCAGCCGGCGAAACATCCTGCTAACACCATGTCGCCTAGGTCGTTTACAAAACACAATAACCACAACAGACCAAAAAAGTTGTAGAGATGAAACCAGATTCCATGTTCCAGCTTCTGATACTGTTGGAATGAGCATGTGGTGTCTCGACAAGATTCGAAGCAATCCTGGATAGTTTTGTTGAAGCTGTCTGGATCACATCGTTTATCTTCAATAAACTCTGTAGTTGCACAGGTACAATTTTTCGAGATTCGATACACAGCTTCGCTGGACGTGGCGAGGTATAATCCCACTAACAAGAACCAGCCAAATCACATCGTTTATCTTCGATAAACTCTGTAGTTGCACAAGTACAATTTTTCGAGATTCGATACACAGCTTCGCTGGACGTGGCGAGGTATAATCCCACTAACAAGAACCAGCCAATAACTGCAACCTGCATTATCCATGGGCAAATCGGCCATGCCAGAGTGAATGTCATATCACTCACCGCTCTAAAGTTTTGAAAAAATTCAATAATTATTGTGTATAAAACTATAAAAATTCAAACGACAAAGATTACCTATTGAGCCGTTTGATCTCACCTTGCCCCTTGCTTAATCAGAGCCACTGCGATAAATAATCTTGATCTCAGAAACAGCACAATTAACAACAAAATGGCCAACAATGTGCCAGTAATAATGGCAAACACAAGCCAGGATTGTTTCAAGCTTCAAGTAAGTGTCAAGCTGTTCTTTGAGCTCCTCTTCTGAGACGAAAAATTCAGGATTCGCCACTCTCGAGAACTCTCCCGTGTCATTTACGCTCTTCAGCTCCAAATATCTAGTTACGCTGAAATAGCAACTGAAGCTAAGAACTCCAATCATTCCGAACAAGGATAGCCAAACCATAATCCCAGCAAAACATCTCATCAAGCATATCCAAATCAGAGAAGCTATGGCTCCAATAAACAGCAGTCCTACGATCCATAGCCACGATTCTCGGAGATCCGCGAAAACATATTCCAGATTCTATAACGTAAATGAAATTAAATTAAACTTGAATATAAGTAATGTAATACTACCACAATTATGAGGAGCAACAGTTTAATTAAATAAATGCTTTAATTGAAAATGTTAACCTCTTTAGCGTTGAAAAACTGGATAAGAGAATCCACCCCCTTCTGGAGTGTACTACTTGTCCATTTGTTCGGCTCGAGTGAATTCATCAATGTTTGAAAGCTTTGGAATGCAGCGGCTTGCAACTGAAATATGCATAAAAGTAATATCAATTGCAAATATTTTATACTGAGCTAATGCAGGAGTTAAGTATAAGCTCGCTGAAGCATTCCCACACGCTATTTCAGGCATAAATGCAAATCTCATCAACTTACGGATATTCTTCACGTTTTTCACTGGACTCCTTCTCCATTTCCAGCGCGTTAAATTCCCTTAAGCACATCACACGCAAGTGGCAACAACATTTTTTCAAGACAAAGCAAAAAACAACACACAGAGAAAACAAGTTAATTTTTCATAATACATTTCACAACAATTTCAAATCCAGTGCACATGAAGGAAAGGAAAGATAATTATATACCGGTGGAAAAATGTTACATCATTGCATAAGGTAAAGCAAAATGAGATTAAATTAAAATATGAGTGTTTAAATTAAAATGAAAACTCTTATCATTATGAAGAATAACAAAGTTTTAGGTGTCATCTGATTAAACAAAAGATTTGCTACTAAAATATCAATGAGTTACTAGCGTGCCAACTTGTGACGGAAGAAGTGGATGAAGTGAAGATGGATAGAGTGCTGATAAATATCTTTTTAGTGAGTACTTTTGTTGCGAGTCATATTTCTTGGTCTTGGTTCACTTACTGTTATTTCTAGCACTGCGTCGATAATCCTCAACTACACGTTACATGTTTGCGGTTTGCGTGAAAGAAGTTTAATTAAATGGATGATTTCAATGTGAATTTAATAGTTGGCTTCTTCAAGTATATTAAATCTAATGCTACACCTCAAACCATTCACCAAATCATGGGATGAATACGATAAGAATTATGTATTAGAATTTAATTGGATATTCTGATGGTGAAAGTTATCACGCTTTTCTATATGTTGTTGGCTACATATCTCAACGCCACGTATCCCAAACATGTTACAATCTCAACCCACGAAAATTCAACTTGTAAAAACACAAATCCCAGGAAATAGTTTTATTGAAGAAATGGTATCCGGAAACTTACTTGTTTTTGCTGGAAGAATGTAGCTCGCACAAAGTTGCCTCTTTTCTTCAATGAGTTGATCTACCGTGTACTGATTCTTGTCCACGTGGTATTTGCATACCAACTTTGATTTAATTTCCGTTTCCGATTCACCGTTGGCTCGAGCAATCTTCACTGACCAAGGCTTCCCATTATTAGGGTCTGGACACTTTTCAACGCACACCTGCAAAGCCAAACGAAATCAGGGGAAGGGGTGTAATAATCCAGGGAGTCCTTAAATCTAACGATCTCTGCATTCAATAATTATTCAAGATTAACCTGCGGTGTGCGACATCCGTAAATCACTACATTCGCCTTTGCACATTTTGTAATATCGAAGAAGAACAGGTATTTTTTGTCCTTCACTGGCTCATCTTGTCCACACTTTTGTCCCAGGGAATCCACCGGATAAACAAGAGTGGACGGATCTCCTTTCTTGAAGCCTAATATTTTTATTGAACCCATTAGATTGATGTTGGAAAAAATACAACACAAATTTTAAAAAACAAAAATTAATTCTTACCTATTATGGCAATTACACACCATCCAATAATGAAGGCCACCAACAAAATAAGACATAGCACGTCCGTACAACTTCGTTTTTCGATTGGTCCAGCAAATTTGGGATCGTACTCCTTCGGCTGGCCTGCATCACATACAAGAATTCGAAAAGTTCAAACAATAAGATATGATAACATAGTAGGTGATCCAATATAATTAATGACACCTGCTATAAATAACCCTTTGCATGCTACCGAATGAAATCGAATACACGCAGTTTATTTGCATGTACGCAATAAATGAATGACGCAAATCATGCATTTAGTAGCTCCGGTTGAACGCAATAATTTATATCCGTTTCCTCTATGCATGTTTTTGGATTATCAAAAAAAAGTTTCTGTACCTATCCACCTGCGATTCGGATAACCAGAATCGTCATAATCTTCATTTCTTCGTCTTTTCCCCATTTTTCTGAGACTTCAACAGGTGAAAATATATGGAGTAAAATTCTGTACACCACCCCGAAAGTTGAACTTTGATTTCGAACAAAAATTCTAATAAGTAAAATACTTGTAACTTTTTAATTTCCGAAGGGGGTAGGGATTTACAATTTTCACATATCAATGGTCCAAAGGAAACATTGTTATATGCACCACTTGAAGTCAAGACAAGAACTAAAGACATGAAAACAAATCCATTTCCTGGGTTGTTTGCTTCAATATCTCAACTGTTGATGAATGATGTATATGGATGTGTCATCTTTTCCAATTAGTGGAACCCAATGCTTAAACGAAGTGATATCGAGCAACGATTGGACCGACTGACTCTAACTAAAGCAATGATAAGGATTTAACTAACAGGAGTGATTATGATTTTCTCTCAGCAAGTCGGGGCACCTCAATGTAGTTGACTGCTTTCGCTGTTACATCATGCCCTGATATTATCACTCCTGTTCACTTCTGCTCTGTTCAGTTTACAGTTTGCATGCATTCGGAATAGAAGTCCGTGAGAATTAGGTATATTATTTAAGTGTATGCAAAAAAGTTTTATTATCGCAGACTTTTAACTTGATCTTTCATGTTTGATTGCCGGTCCTATCCTAATTGCTTTTACATTTGAATTAAGTACATCGACCGTTTATGTGCTGCTCCAAAATGACGATTAACTATTCATCAAGTAAAGCTACCTCATTGGAACAAGTAAAGCTACAATGCAGGCTTTTTGCAGCGAACAATCAACCTAATTCATAAAAGGAGATGATCAAACTGCTTTAACCTCTCAATAAAAAAGAAAATTAAATGTAGGTTTTTTTCATTGTGGAGAGAGTACATCTTCACTATTAATCCACTAATATGGGGTAATTAAAAACCCATTCTTCTTTTTCTAATCATCTAGTCATTACTCGTCCAAAATGTACATTATTAATTTCTTCTTAATTTATCATTTGGATGATCGCATCCAATTGAAATAGTCTAATTAAAAGTTAGACTGTTTAAGATCAAACACTGGCTCGGCGATAGATCCTGTCTGACTCATATGCACATTCTTATCTTTTCGTAAAATTGAATATTTTGTGCGATAATTTCAATTTTTTTAACATGTGGCCGGTGCATCATCTTAAGTATCATCCAAATCACGACAAAACCCATAAACCCAATGTTTTTGTTCAAGCTCCATTTCATTACATTTCACTTACCATTTCCCTGACTGTCAGATACAGCTTGGCTTTTAAAGCAACCCATTTCAGATGTTATTAATAAGTTTTTAGTATGCCTTTACCATACACGCTCTCAAACGCAAACACGATTATTCATGTGTATGGTCCAGAATTTCACTATTCCACATAAACTAAGACGAAAGCCACTAGTGAACAAAGGAATGTCAGTTCGGTTCGGAGATTTTTACTTTTGCATGTTGTTCCTGATGATTCCACAATTATTTCACTTCACCACATCTTACTTTATTTACTGACTTCTTTTGTACATTTTTCGTAAAAGTTTTGTCAACTCTTGAAAACGCTCTCCAGTTGGACTATTGATCGTTGTTTATATTTTTCAATTCAACCTTCACGACGAAATAGGAGAATGGGTAATAAATGCCTTTAAAACGTCTAAATTCTTTGAATCATAAAAAATAAACTGGTTAGATTTCTTCCCATTGCCTCACAAAACTACTTGTATCAAAAGAAACCATTCAGCTAAGCACGAATACCACGATAAACGAGTACTGCACCGCATTAGCGTTTGAAGTTGTGTGTTTAAGTCGGTCAAAGTCAAGTCTAGTTGAATATTTTTCTTCCAGAATCAATTAACTCTTATTTTCCTTGGAGCGGCAAATAACGTATTCATGTGCTGCTGGAGAGGAAGAAATATCCACATCCACACGTAATATCTGTCTTCACTTTTTTCACGTTTCTGGATAAAAATCCTTTTTTGTTCTGAAGGCTCCATTACATTATAAGGTCTGAGCTTAGCCGATCTGCCTTCATATCACACAAATTTCGGTCTTCATCAGAACTCGGAGCTCTTCCCTCAACCTCATTTTGAGTTCCATACTCTTTCTTTTTATTGTACGCATCAAGCCTCGAGCTGACTTTTTTATCGTATTTCTTGGTAATGTATTTGGCAAATTGAATACCATGAGCTTTCGAAAACACCAGACCAGAGACTTTTTTTTATCGAATCATGAATGACTTGATTCCTACTCGACTCACTGACTCAGTCATGCAGAAAGAGTTGGAAATACTGGCAAACGCCAGTGCCTAGCCTGTCCAAGTTAGCAGACCACCGAGAGCGGTACCAACAAGTAATGGTGCAATCATGCTTCCATTTTTTACGCGATATAATGTGATGAAGCACTTAAAAAAGTAACGATTCACATTTACGTCTCACGTCTTCCCATCTCCTCACTTTTTATATTCCATACAAAATCGTGCCAGTGGCAAGGATATGAGAACAACAACACATCAGATGCCTAACATTATTATTATACTGCACTCCAGGCCCCAGTTGGTATTCATTCCTCGCAGTAGTTGATGGAGTCTTATGTATTTGCTTATTAGCATGCTTCGATTTTTTGCTGTGATCGTCCGCAATCAAGAAATCACAATCATTGTGACTGTATGAAACTTCACTGAAGCTATTTTTTGGGGGGAAGAGTCAATTTTTGGCTAATGATGCCTCATAATGATACGTAGATAATATTGGAACCTGGACTTATTTACTGTATCTTCTTTCTTATGGATATGGATGCCAAGAATTTATACTTTGCTTTCTTGCGGTTTTTTTGGTTCGCATTTAGCCTTGCTAATAATGAGTGGTGGTAAAACTCTCTGGTCACGACTGAAAAAGGACTCAAGTGAACTTCCTATGACATTGCATGGTTGTACAGTAATGAAGACGGAAGTGAGTTTTTTCTAATTTTGGTGGCGAGCAATCGGGTTACAAACTGGCTGAAAACGACGCGTCGCGTAATGCTTTTGGGAGAGAGTACATAGGATGCTCACTTGATATTTCATATTGATAGAAGGGAAGTTTTTTGGACTTTCCAGGGAGGCGAAGAAACAGCAAATTGCGCTATTGGTCTATTATCAAATAACAGCTCCTGTCGTGAACAATCCTTTGGTTGCATGGATTGTCTTTCAACCTCACTTCAATGTTTTCATTTATTTATGCACCAATACGGAAAATTCTACATGATTATGCCTAACTCAAGAGTTCTTTGTTGCAACTATGCGTGCTCGCAATAAAACACATCCATAAAGCTGTATTTACACTTGCACTTAATGTGATTTAACAGAAGCTAAAGAGTGAGTCATTGCATTGCTTGCATTCTCTTTGTTCTCTGGTCTGGTAGTCTCTTATGCTTGGATCGTCTACTCTTCAAAATTGAATTGGCAAGCGCAACGATCCCAACATTGTACTCGACACGGTCACCAAAAAAGCTATTTGCGTATATGCTCGTGGCTACCTTGCTCAAAAAATTTATGCCTGAAACTTTGTAAATTCTTTTTTTCAAAACCACTCATGATTGCCATACGTAGTGAATGTACTTACATATGCAATTCACTTTGGCTTTCGAGATATTTGCCCACGTTAGCACATTAGGAAGTTATTGAGAGAACTGTCGTTGATTTATCAAGTGAAGTAAATAAGATTTCGTGTCGGTCGCTGGCGATATGTTTTGTAAATATGATGTGGATGAAGGTTAAAATGTCACCAGAGCCGAGGACGTATTAAAATTCCAGAACCGTTATTAAATTGGTCGGTGCTTACGAAAGCTCAGTTTAATTTCCTTAATGGCAAATGCATAAGGGAAATTTATGGCTGAAAATGCATACTCCTATCTGGTGATATTGCAAAATGCTTCTTTTGTCACTTTACTTGGAAGAAGAGTAATGTTCTTCCGTTGAACAATAGAGCAAAACACGGAGATATCGTCTCGGCTTGGTGGTGTAGTAGATATTTTGTCCTAATTCCTTGGAATAGTAGCAAGTTTGAAAGTAAGTAGTAGACTTAAACTGCACCACCATCACTAACTCTTGTAGATTTTTAAAAGGGAAGTTCTTATGAAATGTTCACCACACTTCCAGCTGCCGTCATTTTCGAAGGAAAATTGCCATGTAAAATATTCAACAATAGAGCACCTTCACACAAAGGAGCACCGTGATGGTTTGATGTGATGGCACTCACAAGCCATCATAACTTTTTTAAGTCAGTTCTTTGACAATGGATCCGTGTGTGGTGCAAGTAGTGACTCAAGCTTAGGCAAATTTTGTTGGATCGAATTCTTCACTCTAAGGAAATGAATGAATAAAAGATGTGCTGAGCAACGCGCTAACTTCATTTTTTCGTGGGGATATCCCAGCAGAGTACAGATCGACATGGAGTAGGTTGACGTTTTTTAATGTACCTTCTTATTGTTGGGGAACATGTGTAGTAGTTAAGGGGTTTACCTGTGTCCAACAAACTACTAACATGTCTACTTATCTCTCTATGCGCGAACTAACTACCACGCAGCGCAGGTAACTGCGTGCCTCTTCACAGGTGTATTTACCATTATGCTATAAGACAGCTCATTCCCCCTCCACAACTTACAATTCGATTGTGATTGCATGCAGCGATAAAAATGAAGTGGAGTAAAAATTTGCTATAAGATTTCACGAAATGTATAGACGAAAGTATTACTA
>JAHZNH010001218.1:0-15525 GCA_027744355.1 Tyrannoseira gladiata
TTTTTGTGGCGAAACAAATTGAAATCGGGGATTGGACTTGGATGAGATGAAGAGCCCAAACAAAGTGCGGGGGTCTGAAGCCCAAACTGAACCAAGTGAACATGAATTAATGGGGGAAGAAAATGGTTAATACTGGAGAAAGATCCATCCAATAGAGAATCCCCTTTCCTTTCTTCGTGCTTTCGTCCTGCTCAGTTTTTTTACGCTGATAAGTGGCGTAATAAAAAAAGGGACTGGGTTCCTGGTTTATGTGCATAATCCACTCTCTATATTTTATAATAAAGAAGCGGAGCTGAGCAACTCAAACTCAAGCCATTTTTTTGGAGTGGGGAGACTAACGCACATTACGGGCTCTAGTGTACCGCAAAAACAACGACCGAACCGAAGGAGCGTCTCAATTTTTTCCGAGGATTGGATGACTTGACTGAAGTTGGAGGAGTATGTACTCGGTACTTGGATTGGGGGGAGTGCATGGGGTACTCACTCTACTCTCTATTTGTTCCGGAAAGTTATTGAACTTTCCCTCGCTCTGGGGTGGTCTGGTGGAAGAAATGATACAATCTTTTGAAAAGTTTGAGGAGATGAAGATGGAGATGGAAGTATGACTCCGAAAAAATGATGGTGGTGATATGTACTTAACCGCATTCCTGCAAAATGGAATGGAATGCACGTACATGTACGTAGGTGGAGATGAGTATTTAGGTGGGTACCGCAATACTACTCGCACATCTCCAACGAGAAACTTTTTCCTGGGGAAAGGAAAAAAATCTTCGTACGTACTTCAAACCCGTCTGCGTCTAGGCTTTGGTCGCGTCTGGTACGCTTGTTTGAGCAACTACAACAAATTATACGAGCTTAACCTAAACAAAAACAAAAAAAATGTGAGGATATTGACTGCTCCTGTAGAAGTGAGTAGTAGCCCACCTCATTCCTGGTGACATGGTCCATCCATAAAACTCACTCAATAGCTTGTGGAGTCCTGGAACACTGGATGGAACTGATCTTTTTCTTCACATTCAATGCAGACCTAGAAGCATTTTCTTCTTTCTTTTCTCCCGCTGGAAAACAACAACAGCAGCAGCAGCAACCTACTTATTTTTGGTAGAATGGTTCTATTGTCGAGCGTGGAAATCAGGAAAAACACACCACTACACTGAGCTGGAGCTTGTCACCACACTACCAGCACCACTCGATCGACTTCAAGAGGGGGAAATGATGTTATATACATGAGCAATAAAAACCTCCGCGTGGGTTTGGTGGTGAGTGGTCCTCCTTTTTGGAAGAAATTCTAAAGAGATTATGGAAAAAATGACTGTTCTTCCAAGCTCGAGCCCGATTTCCAGGGAACCGGTTACTCCATAAGAAAGAAGAAAGTGAAAGTGCTCCTTACTCCCCCTATTGATTATTTCCTCCTCCCTCCGAGAAAAAATAGAATTCCGCCTCGAGAGTCGAGAACAAAGTTGAAAAGGGGAAGAAAGAAGGGAAGAAAAGGGCAAGTTTACCCATTTTTCCCTGACCAAACAACAACGCCACACAATGTCCTTGTTTTTCCCTTGAATTTTTGAAAATCCCGCCAATTCCATTTTCATCCGATTTGATCCATTCCCTGTTTATTCTTAGGTTTCCCCGTGCCTTGTCCCAATCTTCACTTCACACACTTTTATCTCTTTAATGCAATACTTTACAAGGCACCACAGTAAATAGAAGCATCAACAACCCAATAGAGTCGCAATATTTCATCGTTGGGAAGAGCCCCCGATCCTTTTGAAATTCTCCTCCTCAAAACTTTCCTCTTCGGTGGACATGTTCTAAAAAGGCTTGAAAAAACTCTTGGAGAATGGAGTGAATGGGCAAAAAGACACTGTGAGGCTTAGTCTCTCGTGTCAAAGAATTCTCCTTCTTCTCCTTTCAATTCCTCCATTCCAGAGACCGTGATATTTAGCTAAAAAAGGATGTAGCTCTAGACCCACACCCAAGACACGATACGGATTACTTCACGGGCACAGTGCCCCATTTCCTCCAGAAAGAGTTGAATATTTCCCCATCTCCACCACCAATACCATCACATCAGCCTCACCATTTTCGGTCCTCGGAAAAAATGAAAAGTCCTTTTTAAAAACTAGGAAGCATTTTCCTTTCACTAGGAAAAAAATTTGCACAAACTGACTGTGTTGTAGAGGATCTGCGAACCGCAGTGTTCACCGACCGAGTGGGAATCGAAGGAGGAAAAAAGGCTTAGGGTAAAAGTATAAGTAAGATGATGGCATTGTGAGTCCCCCAAGCATACTATTACAATGTAGGTTGATGGGATGGGATGGGAAAGGATGGAACTTTTAAATTTTTGCACCAGCTGCGGTACCTAACATCCATCCATCTAGGAGTAGGAGCTACCCATCCCACAGTGGTAGAATCTTCTTTCCATTTTGGGGAAAATGGATGGTGTCGAATGGTGGAAGTGCGGATGTCGATATTAAAAAATGCATTTGGAACAATGGAATAGGCGCAACTGGCGGAGTGGAATAGGAATTTCCAATGAAATGAATGGAGGATATTTTTTTGAATTTTCTGGGGGAAAAATATCATTTTCCAGAACCTGGTGACGCGGTGGTAGTGGTAGGATCGAGTAAGTACTTCAGCTCTATTCCACTCCTAGGGAAATGTGACCTACTACTCCATTGCCTCGTGCGGGAGGAGTAGATAGTTTGGCAAATGTATTAGGTTAGGTTTAGGTAGCCACATAAAAAAAAGGACGGAGGCCATTAGTTACCTACATTCTATCTACTTTTCCAGTCCGTGAAGCAGTTTCCCTCGCCGAGAAGATATTGATCAATGCCACACAAATACTACCGCTCCATGCCAAGGGAAACCGCAGATGAAACATTTTTTCTCTTTTTGATTCTGAAACCTGAGGCAATATCCCAAGCCAGGCTCCGGGCTCTAGTGAAAATGCCTCACTTTCACTCTGTCCTAAGTCCTAGCTCTGGTGAAAAAACTGCTACAGCTACAGCACAGCCCAGCTAGTAAGCTTTCCCCTTGTACACTCACAATCATCAATTTTTTTTATTTCCGGGAGGGGAAGGAAGTGAGCAAAATTTCTCCATGTAGTCACCATTTCAGCTCGAGAGTGGACTGGAATAATGGTGTTAGTGGTGCTCATAAAATATGCATAAATGGCAGGGAGAGAATGAATCTCCTCATCCCGCCTCCGCAATTCCTCGCTCGAATAAATCAAACATCCTTAAGTAGAGCATGTCACATGATCCCTTTCCCCAGAAAATATAATATTTTTAGTTAGTTGAGTGGGACAGTCCATCTTTCCCCCAAAATGCATAAATCATTTGGTGATGATTATCGCGATGAATTAGATTTGCGAAATTGGAGAGAGTAAAAAACGAGACCGATTACAATTTATTAATTCAGTTAGTCAATTAGGTAGTCCGTATAGGTTTCGAGAATGACTTTTGATTTTGTCCTCCGAAATCTGAAACCGCGATCACAACGAAAATGACAACATCAACGACTAACGACAATCAAGACATCCGCCCACTTCCTACTTCCACTTCCCCTACTTTTACCTTGTCTCGGCTGTTGGCTACTGGCTCTATGATTATTTCCGCCAGTGACTCTACTCCAGCCTTCCTGAAGTTCCCCATTGTGACTTGTACTGACCACTTGAGCTTATAACCACAAGAAGGGTCTTTTATTTGTAAATGTACCTAAACTTACCTACTACCGATTCTAATGTGTGCCAAGAGAATGACAAGGAGTACCGGTGTTCTGCCTGCGAATCTAAAACGTGAGAGAAATCGGACTGTAGTATGTATTCTGGATACTGACTTTTAGATTGTCAAAAATTAAGAAGAAACTCAGGAGAAAAAAAATTGCTCCACGCAGTAATACTAATGGGGAAATGGAGACGGCAGCTTCCTGGAAGAAACTTTCCTCCCTTCAATTTGAAACTATGCCCGAGCAATCCATACTTAATGATAACACACGATACGCCACCGTAACCGCAGCAAAGCGATTTCATATTTCATCCATGTAACGGATCCTTTTCTTCCGAGCTGGGGAAATGCAAACCCTCTTGGAGTTGATTGGAGTAGAGCGCCCCAGAACTGAAAAAAGCTCGGTTTTTTTATTCTACGTAAGCTAAGTACTATTTGGAGGTATCTTTCCTCCCAAACTTATTTTTCTTCCCCGGTGGAATGAGAATATGAGCGAGTGGGAAGGAATAATGAAGACCTTCCATTTCTTCTTGGGTGGTGATTGGTGATGTGGTGGGCTCTTCACGCTCCCATAAACATTGGGCGGACATTAAATGAGCCCGTTTTTTTGACTCGGTTTATTCCACCACTTCATTAAAAACTAATGCAGTGCGAATGCGAGCAAAACATTGAATTCAAATGGAAGCCTGGCTACTCCTTCTTGGTACCACGCCACATCCAAGAAGAAGATCCCGCAATTACTTACTTAGGTCCATCGAGCGGAATAATACATTTCACAATTTTCAGCTCCTATTTATTCGCAAACCCAACCTCAATTCTGGGATACACTTCCCACGAGAGAGAAAAACAATTGGGGAATTGCGAGAATAATAAATGGAAAATGGAATACCTAATTCCAGCAACACAGTACCGATGCCTGTGCCAGTGCCAGTAGTGTAGCTGGAGTTGGATGGCTGAGTTGTTGGGGCAATTGCCGGGAAGATATTAGATTGTGTACAAATCGGTCCGTGGAAAAACCTCCAAATGGCCTGGTTTATGGGCTCGATTAAATGGGGGAATGGATAATAAAACGTGACAATCGCAATTTGACTTGCAGTTAAAATACAGAGCACCATGTTTAATGCGTTCGGGGGAAAAGAAGACAATATGTCTGGATGGCTGGCAGGAATGAATGAGTTGATGTTGATACTGATACTACTGAAGCTCATTTAAGACCTGAGCCTCATTCAATGAGAATGGGATGTCGACAATCAAGAATAATAAATCTACTTGGTGGGACGGGTACAGCCATGTTTGAGAAATTAGGGGGAAATTAAGCATTTGACTTGTATTGGGGGAAGCATAAAATTCGGATTGAGAGATTCAGAATTTCAGATGAATTTTTGGAGGCTTTGCATAACTAACTACGACTACATCTCCTATCGTGGAGTCATTGGAAATCGTCGAAGTAGAATACGATTGTGAGGAGCAGGACCATCGGACCATATCTTCCGTGGAATTTTCCATTTCATTTAATGAGTGTGGGTGGCCGTGATGATAACTGAGGCATCGGAATCACTGCTGTGGTACTGTTGTGGCGTGGCCCTCCATCGTCAAGTCTGGTAGCGAAAGCCTTGAAGAGAACGCAATGGGTTTCCAAATGAATAAATATAAATTCTTTGGAAGTTGATGGTGGTGATGATGATGAAGTCCAGAATAGGATCCACTGTGAGCTTGAGCTCTCACCAAAGTTTTAGGGAATCTGAATCTACTACTGACTCCCTCAGATTCCGGGGCAGAGTTGGACCGAATCAGAATATTTGACTTGAGTTGATGCCCTGTCTGGCGGAAGTGATCATTGATAGGGATCATTATCATCATCATCATTTCCCCATGATCGCGATGCGATATGATGATACGACCATCAAAAAAATTTAATAACTTTCCAGATCCAGCTGCGAGGGCAGATCCGGGAACGAAAACTTTCTCCAAGCCAAGTCAATTAGTATTTTTCCAGGGAAAGGACTAATCTGACTGTGGAAACGGATCATGGATCTGGTTCTTGCTTATCTTTATCCCGAGAAAAATTTCAGGGTGGATGTTCCAACTCTCCAACATCAGATTCCAGATTTTCCGCAGCTCCTACAAAACCTAAAGTGATTTTTTCTGAAAAGTAAAAAATCAAAAAGTTGACGTCGACACGACGCAATCCAATCAAATTCTTCGGGTGCGATACAATCTCTCCGCGTTGAGTTGGAGTCGGGATTCGGGATGTATATTTTTTTGTTGATCAACCGAAAAAAACTGCGAAGGAAGCAAGTTTTTCCTGAGATGAGATATAAAATGGCGATATGGTGGTGGGTATGGTATTTTAAAGGAATTTTCCGTTCGAGGCTTTCATTAGGGAAAAGAATCCACTGTGGCCTAGGCCTAGAGGAGAGCTCCACTATCGTAGAAGATTGGCTTACTTGGGTATCGCTGTTGAGTGGAGTATTTTTTCGAGGACGAAGATATTTTTTTCTCGGAGGAGGATCATGTAACCAGCCTAATGAAAAAGGAAGTGCTTTTTTATCATGGGATGCGATACAATGAGGCAGTTGCTTTCAATTTAGGAGAAATCCAACTTCCCATCTTCCAAGCTTGAAAGGCTTCTTATAAAAAAAACTTTGTTGTTCTGGGTGCGTAGTATGGCATCGGTCCTCCTTCTCCCGTCGTCGTCATCATGATCATGATCAACATCATCCTCATCATCAGTTCTTTATTAGGGAGGGCTCACTCAGCGAAAAAAAATAACTCCAGTGGAGCTGAGATGAGATGAGTTGCCTTGAATCGAGTTGAGTGGAGTGGAACGAGCGAAGGAGAAAAGGAGTGAAAGCACAACACAATACACCACTTCAGTAAGTTCAATTCCAATCGAATCGAACTTGGAACGAACGAACGAGTTCTACTTGAAAGTTGGGAGTTGGGAGCGAGAGGACTTTCGATTCGATGTTAGTTAGGTAACACCCCCTACCAATGTGTCAGATCTAGTACTTCCGCTCAAAAACTTTGGACACCGATATCAATACTTTTGCTATAGTTTTCCCCTCTAGTGCATTCTCATCATCATCATCATCATCCCCATCCATTCCCCAATTCACGAGATCGGCACGCACGCACCTCCGCAATGAAGTGGAATGGGGAGGCACGTGCCACCAAATCTCGTCAGAGGAGTGGGATCCATTGTCCAATACCATTTCGGAGATGAAAGACTTGCGAATAAAATGAAGAGGAGAAGAGCGAAGCAAACAACCGATGAAGCCAACCCCCACCAATAAATTAGAAACTTATAGATGATGACAAGCACTCAAGTTGATTTTAGAAATTAATTGGTGTACACAGTACACAGTACACGCAATCGCCTTCATTATACAGGAACACCTTTTTTCGCGAGAGGGTGCCAGGAGAATTAGATTTTTTACCCTGGGGAAACTAAGTAGTCACCTTTCTTGAGGTTGGCTGACCTGCCCGTAGGTTAATTTTTTTGAGGAGGGTGTCAAGTGGCAATTTTGTTGAGTCTGGGGTTTCCGCTTCCCATTCATCTTCCAAATTGTCACCTCAAGCCTGGAACAAAAGCTCCGGAAGAGAGTTGTCCTCGGGCTTATCGCATATCCTAATCTAGTGCGTTCGTTCCCCAATTGTTAAATTGGTTTTTCATATGTACTTGGTTTCCCCCAGCTCAGTTTATCTTTTTTCAATCCGAGGATGTCAACGACCCCGAGACAAAAACTTCCTCTTTAGAGAATAGATTACTAATGTAAAAAGGTCGTGGAGTCGTGATTCAGATTTTTGAAAAAAAAGTACTCCAGCTCGTAGTTCAATCCACTTCATTATTCCTAGCGCGAGCATCACCCCCAATCTCTGTTCTCCGGGTTAATGGAAGCATTGTTCTCGGAATAATCTTCATTATTCCAAATAGGAGAGGGTAACAGAACAAGCACTAAACCGATGAGATGGGATACATGATTTCACAATAGATTTTTTCTTTTCAAGTTCTCATTTTCCCCGCGAAGATGAAAATGAAAACATCCAATTCCAATTTCTATTCTTCATCGTCAGCATCATAGTTTTTTGTTCCCGGAACTGGATGATTTTTCAAGAGCATTTTTTCTGATAACAATTCACAAATTATGGAAATCCCAATCCGAATAAGAATGCCCATCCCATCCCAAACAGTCAACTCTTCAATAGTGCAGTCTAGTTACTTAAACACTATCATTCATTTATACACTTCTTCTGATTATTTCTAATGACTCTCACTTCAAACTTCCAACTTTCACTTGACAATGGAGAGGGTGACGTTTTAAAAGCATCAGCATCAAAAAATGAGAGTGGAAAATAGAAACTGGGAATAATTATCACCACCACCCATGTTGTATTCCCCCTTCCAATGTAACATACCGGTGCGGTGTGCTTCATTCATCTCTCCTGTTCCATTCTACCACGCATACGGATTTTTTTACACCTTTCCATCCCATCCCATCACATTATGAAGCATCCATTCACTCTTTAGAAGTGCTTTATTCACCCTTCTCCAACTCCACTGGAAAATTCTCAACTTCCTGAGGACCCCATTACACTTTTCCATCTCATCCCATCCCATCACATTATGAAGCATCCATTCACTCTTTAGAAGTGCTTTATTCACCCTTCTCCAACTCCACTGGAAAATTCTCAACTTCCTGAGGACCCCAACTGGAGGAGTTCTAGAGTTTTTAGGTATGAAGTAGTTCCAGGTTTGGAGGGGACCGGAGATTCGAAATCCGAGTCAGTGAAGCAAGCAAAGGACCATTAGAATAAAGCTGGAGCAATATTCCATGGGCATACTTCCACTCCCACTCCAACTCTCCTTCCCCGAGATTTTTTGTTGGAGCCTACGCATCATCTGGGATTTATTGTAATATTTTACGTGAGCAGTTTATGACGTTCCTACTACTAGGCCCCAAGCTTGGATTCCAACTCCTCCAATCCTCCATTTTCCCACCATTTTAATGGCTCCTCTAGAGGAAGGGGAAAAATTTGTTTACAAATTCCAGACATGTGCTACTCATACACATACATACACTCACTCCCACCCACGATATTCGTTTTTTATGGAGGGGTGGGATGTGGGATGAGGATACAGCACCGGCACAGGATGAGAATGAGAATGCAATAATATGCAATATTCAGGAGGAGTAGATGAAAATGCGATTTCCGAGGATTTTAATGGACGTAAGATGACACCATGTATTCCTGGAGAAAGAGAGGGAGGGAAGACAGAGTGCCATTCCGTGATGCGGGGAAAAGTAAACACGGGATCGGGAATGAATGTTGTTGAAGTTGACAGAATTTACACGATATTTAACTCAGGAATTCATCCCCATTTTGTCCTGAGACGTATTTCGAAATCACAATTTACAGGGAAAATTACGCTAGTTTCCGCTCCAGTCTCCTGTCCCCAGAGTATTTCTTCAGAATAATCAGCTTTGAAGTCTCAATCTGAATCTAGTAATTGAGCTGATCTGAGCTGAGCTAATTACTCAATGGTTCGGAAAATATCCGAATGGTGAAGCCGGTTCGAACAAATCAAATCAAAAGGGAAATAAGTTTTGCTTCGTCGAGGCAGGCAGGCACAAGGCTGTGAAATCAAGGCAGAAACAAAGCTATCTAAAGCTGTAAGCAATACTGCTTCCAAGGATAAATCATATAAGAACGTTAAAGGACTCGGATTGAAGGAAATTATCCCGCTCCAATACCACCACCACTGGCGCGGCACATTTCCCAGTGAAGATAATAATTGTAGTGGAATGTAAGTGCTTATTAACCCATTTACTAATTCCCTTCTGCACTACTTACTTCCCATCACTCGATTCGTTAGCTGCTGCTGCGGCGGCAAAATGGTACTGTTACTGTATCTTTCAGGACTCGTCGTCATATATTAGGCTGACGAAAATACCATCATCTATTATCAACACATTTTCTTGAGCGCAAATAGAAAATATTAGCGGCGTCGATGCTTTACAATATCCAATCCGCTTTGATATGATAAATGGGAGAGAATTTGTTTAGACAAACATTATCCGGCGAAATGAGTACAGCGGAAGAATTGCTGATCTCCAGAGAAAGATAAAAAAGAATACCAGGGACTGGGGATGGCGTACGTGTGCGGTGGGGGTGCTCTGGCGCTTCAGCACAAAACTAGAATCACCCACACGCCAGTCTACAGCCATCGTATCGCATCGCATCGCAATCCCCTTACTGGAGGAAAAGTTAAGCACTTTATCACATTCCCCGTTTCAGAGCATTTCGCAAGCAGGAAAATTTCGAGCGAGTGAAACTAACTATTTCATTTCAGAATGGAAGTTTTTTTTGCAACGAGCTTGGGAACGGGAACGATACAATGGGATTTTGGAAGTTTGGACAGGTAAGGAAGGAAAAGTTAGTTTGGAAGTTGGAGTTGAAGCCAGAACTAGGATTGGTCCTCGCTTTGTTTCATTCAAAAAGTCATGCGTTATTCGCTCATTCCATTCCCCAATTTCCTATTTTTGGGGGCGAAGCCAACTTTTCCGGAATGAAATGAAGCAGGAGAAAAAAATGCAATTTTTACGGCTCGAGCTAGCTCCATAAGACTGGAGACTGGATCTTATTTTACGAGTGGAGAACAAGCTATAAATACCTTTTTTTGGGAGAGTGTGAGTAAAATGCGAAAAAATTGCAGGAATGGCTTGTTCCCCGTTGTTTGTTCGAAACGTAATAAAAAAAGATTCTATTGTCACCGTTCCCGTCGTCGTCTTCGTCTTCAGCGTGGTCGATGAAAAAACGAGCTCAACATACATTTCCCATCAGGAAGAAAATATGCCTGGCACTATCACTGACTTTTTCCCCTTATTCTCGCAGAAAAAAGTCGGGAAAGGGAAAGTGGATGAATGAATGAATTGGATGGGATGGGAGGGTAGTAGGTACGCCCGAGAATTAATAGGTATTCGGAGAAAAAATGACTAGATTTATGTCAAACTTTTTATGACACAAAGGGACGGATTAAAGAGCCCAGCTGAATGGAATAAGGCAGAAGAAGAATAAGCGAAGCGGCTAAGGGCAGAACAGAACACGATGCGATTTGTCGAGACGCGATTAAATTTCAAGGAATAGAATATGGAAATGAACGGACGATGACGACAACGACGACACAGTGCGTAATAGGCATTCGATCGAAAGGAAAATGACAAAATGAGTTTTTTTCTGGATGAATAGGAAATTATTACATTTCCAGAAAATCCAGATAGGAAAAGAATGGGAATGGACAATTCCACTCTAAAAATATCCGCACGAGCCATTTCCCCCCAGAAAAGTCATTTTTTTGGAAAGCGAATTGCGAATTCTTCATTTCTTCGATAGAAACTTATTTTCGTTCTTTTTTCAATTTCGTTTTTCCTCGAAGATTCAGATTTTGGATTGGAGGAAAAAAACGGAGAGATACAGACAAAAAAATGTATGGAGTAATCCCATTCAATTTGATTTATTTCTGGTGATTGGATATGACTAGTTCCACACTCACCTGAAGACTCCAGCGGGGAAGGAGCGATGTTGCATGGGTTGGTATCCTGTGGGAGGGCATCCTGGCGGGCCATTACCACTCGAGCCATTTTGCATAGTGCCCGAGAGCCCTCCCCCACCACCTGGGGAGTAGCCTCTGTGGTGGCCAGAAAATTGCCGAGTTTGGAGTAAATGTCTCTTCGGGAACATTTGGTGGGAGGGGAGTTCCCCGTAGTCGAAGGAGGAGTTGCCCTTGCCTCCGTTGTCCCTGTCCCTTCCCCCACCGCCACTTCTCCCTCTCTGGGGACTCCTGCTTCGGAGGAGGTTACCGGTGAGGTGGGACTTGTGTGTGCCTCGGCGACTGAAGTTATCACCGAATGTTTCGGGGTATGCCCAGTCTCCATGTCCCCCCGTCCCGATTCCGCCGGCCATGATGCCGTAGGGGCTTTCGCAGGGGATCAACTGGCCATTCTTCTTGTTTTCCTGGAGCATGATTTGGGAGGCGGGAGGATGCCTCTGGAGATTGATCGGGGAGGCTGCGGCGGCAACAAAGTTACCGGCTTGGAGACTTCCAGGGAGGATGCCTCTCCTGGGGGATGGGACCGCCATGAAGGAGGGGTCCCCACCGAGCATGAGTCCCCTCTCGCCCTCAGCCTCCCTCCTACTCTCGGAGGAGGGGAAGAGCGTCTCATCATTGATGGCATGCTTCTGCCTCACCAATCTCTCCCTCCGACTCCTCTTCGTATTGTGGCGGGAGGGGGAGTCCGAAGACTGTGCTTGGGAGTGGGAGCCATGGTGGCGGTGATGATGATGGGAGGAAGAGGATGAGTGGTGCTTGTGATGAGAGGAGGAATGCATCATGGATGAACTACCTCCACCACTATTCCCTATAAAAGGACCTCCACCAGCAGCGCTGCTCGATGAGGCTAGGTAATTGATCGGGGGCGGGGGAGGAGGCGGAATGAGGAGGAGATTCCTGGTACTCCCTGTGGAGTTATTGTTCTCCCCGTCGAAACTCAGGCTCTCCCTTCCACTATCCGCCCACGAGGTTCGGGAGGGAGGACCACCGTTATTATTGTTATTACTATTACTCCCAACCTGGAGACCACCTCCAGGCCCCAGGAAATCAGAGACTGAGAAGAGCTGCTCAGCGGAGTTACCGGGATTCGTCGTGTTCAAGTTCGTCGCACTGTGGCTCAACTGGCCGTGAACATAACCTTGGTGCAATAAATATGATGTCCAGTGCCGCTATTACTACTACTATTATTATTATTATTACCACTATGACTACTGTTCAAGTTAATGGAGTGACCGTGACTCCCCGAGTTCTTGTGAGTTTGACCGTGAGACTGCCCGGAGGTGCCGGAAGTATTGGATGTGCTCGCCGTCGTATTACTCGCACCCCCTCCCGAGCCACTACCGCCCGAAGGGGGATAATTACTATCTCCACTGCCCCCACTCGCCAGCAAAATCTCCAGAGTTTCTAATTCCCCCTGGGTGGCGGGGACATTCTCGTAGAGTTTCGCTTCCCTCGACAGTAGCTGCGAGGAGACTGTGAAGCACTCCGCGGACTGGTGGGGCGGTGGAGGTGGTGGTAAGGGACTGTGGTGGGTGTGATGATGGTGGTGATGTGATGAGTGTGACACCGCAGACTGACTATTCAGATTGCCTTGGTGGATGCCCACAATCGAGGACTTGGAATTGGGGTGGTGGTGATGACTGTGCCCACTACTTCCTCCACTCTTGCTTCCACTGCCACCCCTACTATGTCTCTGGAGGGAGTGGGGAGGAGGGATGGGAGGGACTGCTTGGTGGTGCTGTGGGGGGTGATGATGATGCTTCTGCTGCTCCAACAAGTACTGGTGGTACTGCTCCAGCAAGCTATTATGCGTATGGCCTCCGGCAGTTCCTCCACTTAATTCTCTTTCCAGCTCCCTGTGAAGATCCCCGCTCCTTTCCTTCTTCCTCCGAGGACTCTGTACCGGACTGAGGTCGCTCAGAGGACTCCCCGGCATATCGTCATACCCGGTCCAGGTGGACGAGTCCTTATACCTATTGCTCTCATCACTCTGGTCATGATCATGATGATGACGCTGATGGAGATTCTCAGGACGCTGGAGTAGTTCCGTCACAGCTGCATCGAAATCTAGCTGACAGTCCAGGTTCTCATTCTGCTCATCATACTCATCCAGCAGCTCCTCATCATCGTCCACTACATCCACATCCTCCGTCAGAGTCTCTTCCCCCTCACTCGTAGAGGGATGCTCCGTCTTCCCCTCACTTATGGACTGCTCTATAACCGGAAGTATATCTATGGTGTGCTTCACTCCACCACCACCACTGGGGGCTGAATTACTACTACTGCTAATATTCCTCTTCCCAATTTCCTTCGCCTCACCACCTCCACTTGCTACTTGCCTTGAGGACTCAATCCCGCTCCTATTTAACGCTTGGCTTCGCGATTTCCCTCCACCATTACCATTCCCATTACTACCACCGCCACTGCCGTTACTTTTAGAGCTCGGGGCTGGTGCCGCACTCTTACCGTTTGTTGCCTTTAGCGATTTCTCTCCACCGCCACCAGAACCACCACCGTTATTATCACTCTTTCCAGACTTCCCCTTAATGGATCCAGTCCTACTCGCTCCGGCACTACTACTCCCCCCGTTATTACTGATGCTGAGCCCCAGTGCCTTCAACGAGTTCGAGAGGGGTCCCTCCGCCGCCGCAAAGTAAGTCAACTTACTCGAGTGGAATCCTTCCCCCTCTCCAATCCTACTGTCACTACACACCCTATGCACAGCAATCCTCTGGGGAATGCCCACACTCTCCAAGTCCGTCTTACTCAGGGAGCTATCTCCATCCCCCGTGGTGCTTCCACTCTCCCTCCTTATAGATCCCCCTAGTCTTCCCGGGTTCACCCTAAACTTCTCCGACTCACTAATATCGGGATTCGACCCACTGATATTTATTGAAGCGTGGGAGATAAAGAGGCTAGGAAAGCCTTCTTTCCCTTTCCCACTTGACTCAGCACTATCTTTCGGGCGTGAGCCAGGTCCTGGGTCACCAGCAGCACTAGGCCGATCACTGTCAACAGCACTACCACCGTCATCCTTAGTACTAGTACTATTACTGTTCTTCCTCTTCTTCGAGTCCCCAGAGGCACTCTTCTCTGGATTCAAATTTTCCTTAGTTTCCTCTTTACCAGTAGTGCTAGAGCCAATAATACCACCTCCGTCTTCCTTCCCACCACTTGTCCCACTCCTCTCACCCTCACTCGGTTTCTCGGCTTTTGTTTCCTTTTCCTCGTCTTGATGATGGGACGGCAACTCCATAATTTTCGCGTGTCAATCCATTCTCCAGCACACGGTCAGTCCCTCTCACAACTATATTTTACTTATTTATTGACCAATACGCCGCTTCAACTTGGAGTGGGAAAGAGGAGGATTCCCCGACTCACCAGTCTGCATTATTTCCCCTTTTCGGAAACCTACTTACCCACTACCACCGCTTTCCAGCTTTTACTCTTTTATGAGTTCGCGAAATACAAGCAGAGAGGCAGAGTGACGCACTCACAACAGGGCTACTATTTTCCCTGCTTTTTCCTTTTTTTCATTAAAAATACACCAGTCAACTCAAGCCCAGTCCAGGCCACTCCACTCCACTCAACGTTTTCTTTCCAAAATTAGATTCCAAACGTGCGTGTATTTTTAGCCCTGGCCGGGTGATGATTAGCACTTCCCGGGAATATTACTCCGAAGCGTGGAGCAAGTTTCCCATAAAAAGCTGGAATTACGAGAGCAACAAGAGTCTTCCCGAGTAATAATGCACACACACGCACACGAACCAAGAACCGACTGAATGAACAGTGAACTCAAGTCGCAATATGCTTTCTCCTTCAAGAAGAAAATGTGCTTTTTCCAAGACTTATGCTTATGAAAGCGAAAGTACTATCAGTTTGGACTGGAGCTATCCTCAGTTTTCGTAGTGGATTGATGCAAAGTCGAAATGGTACTGAGAAGCTGGTACGAGCTGCTGGTGCCTGCTCTGCTCTGTTCTGCTCCTCACAGGGACTCACTCGCAGGACGCCGACGATCCCGCTTCCCCGGATCGAGTCGGGAGTCCGCACATGATACATATATATATATTCATAAGGAAATCTAGTACTACTACTACGGAAGGTCCATGGTCCATGCTCCACTCAATTTTCGCGACTTTGTTCTCATCCTCCGAAAAAAACATCTCTGGTTCCCCTTAAAAAAATACT
>JAHZNH010001219.1:0-13892 GCA_027744355.1 Tyrannoseira gladiata
TTTCGCAAAAGGATCATGATGACTATAATGCTTTACCTGATGATGATTTCATAACTCGAAATGGGAGCATATTCATTTTCTGGGAACGTGAATCTGGGAAGACTAATTGAATTTCAATATCAATTCCAGACTAAAGGGCATAGCTTGGAAAGAGGCATGGAGTCGAGTCGAGTCGAGCCCCATCTACTAAAAGGCTTCTCGTTTCCTCTACCCTTTCGGGGAAAATGGGAGCTCTGGATGTGAATCTGAATGTGGATGAATGGAATTGGAAACAAAACATGTTTTCCATTTCGAAACACATACTTGGCTTGCCTTGGAGTTTTTTTGCATTCGGGGTACTTTGAAACCTCCATCCATGACTTTGGTATCAAAGAGCTGTACTGGTGGTGGCTTTGGCACAAGAATTTACATTTTCCTTTCCCCTTTCTCTGACCCAGATGGATATTAAAGCGGTATTATCCATAAATCAGAGACAGGAACCCTCGCCTATTCACCAGTCCTAGTACATATCCACATGTCGTTCAAGGACATTCAATGTGGATATATTTTATGACTTTGCGTAACACACTTTCATCTTCCTTCAGAAACAAGAGGGGCTGCCAAAAAATGGCATGATGATTTGCTCAGGCAAAAACTTCATTATGAAATGGAATATGGGGGAGCCAGAGCCAACATCCAGCCCCGACGACTTGGATAAATATTAAAGCCCCTATCTATGCAAATAAGTACGGCTGGTTCATTATTATACTAGAAGTACTTAGTCAACTGACTGTAGCATAACAAAATTAGGTGGAATGTGAGGTAGATAAGTAATAAAATTATGTCGGGAACATTCACCCTCCTTTCACCGGGAGAATGGATAGATAGATCGGAGATAAAAAAAAGAATATCACCATTGCTTCTGCAATACTGAACGATATTTGCTTTTGAAATGGAATTCAGGAATAGTTTTCGAAATGTCGGGGAAGGGCAAGCAATGGACGAACTGACTGAGCGAGTGAATGAGTGAGCATCCACACTTGTTTACCAGGTTGACTTTCTCTTCAGTTGGCTTTCAGATTCGTTTCAGATCCAGCTAAAATGTCCAAACTGAAATACGTACGACGCAATAATTAAGTACACAAAATATCCAGGTTTGGTTGGGGTCCATGCTACCTCCAATTTTATTTTATTTCATTTCGTTACTACTTCTGGTCTGAAAAGATTATTTTTCTTGGTTTCACAAACAATCCAAAGTAAAAAATGGGTGGCAATTTCTCATCAAGATTGATTTCCTCAGCGGAGATCTACAGTTCATGTTTAGGTTAGATTGAGATTCCCCACATAGAAATGATTTTTTGGGGTGTCCTCCAGGTAAAAAAAATCCTCTCTCTCTTAGGTTTATTTCCCGACCTAAATTTCCCCCTTGAATATGGTGCCCACTCAAATCCACTCCTCCAGCAGAGGCATTCAGCAATCACCAGCCAGGTGAAAACAACAAAATGTATTATGTTATATTCCAGAACCTCTGCTTCTATTTTTGCTTTTGCTTACGCAAGTTCTTCCAAAAAACAACAAGACTCAGTCTCTCTCTCTCACTCGTTGATTTTTTACTGTCAGTTTCATTCACTTTTAAACTTTCTTCTCCTTCCGCGGCAATTTAACTGGTTCCCCTCCACAGATCAATCACTGATTCGATGTGCACCCATGTCCGAAAAATGGCAAGACAATGAAGCATTAGTTTTCCATTCCCCCTCTGAAAATAAACAAATGGTCCATTCCATGATACAAAGCAAGTTGGTCCAAGAGAGAAAAAAAAACTGTTACATCTACTGATCTACTACACGACAGTACAGTGCCGTTAGCGTTGCGGGTCTGGTACTTTCAGCTAGAACAAAAACATGAATAATCGTGTTCCACTTTTTTCCCTTGGAAGATGTGTCTTTCCTGTCGTTAAAAAATTGTTGCTACATAGCATAAGTAAGTAAGTATCTAACTACTACTGAGAGAGCATTGAGTACATTCATTCATTCATCCCCCCTAAAGTATTTACCTGCGGGGTATAGGTAGGTACTTACCCAGTTCTAAAGTGAAAAATTGGAGATATCTATAGGCTATCAATCAATCACTTAAAATGCTTCCCCCTGTCTCTCCATCCAACTGCTTCAAGGACCATTCCACGGACCAGAAATTGTATTTTTGTGGAGGATCTACACTCCACAGCTAGTCTTGTTTTGGTTTCCCTCCTTCCCTCCCTTCACGAATCATTGATACTGACTGCCCTTTCAGTATTACTCAAAGCTGTCGTTGGAATAGGGGTCCGGAGGTCGTAAAAAACAAAGCAAGAGAAGAAGACGCACCCGAAACCGAACCTCAAATGAGATGGGAAGGTTACCCCTAAGGATAAATATATACTCATCGATATCCATTTCTCTGATTGCAATCGTACTGGATTGGATTGTATTGAACTTATTATTGGTTGCAATCCATATGGAATCTATTCGAACCCAATCCCAACAGAATAATGGGATTCAGGAGCTAAGCTGAAGTGGCAAGTGGCATCTTGTTTACTCTCTCATCAGTTTTAATATCCGTTCGCGAGGAAGGGCCTTCTCCTCGGAGGAAAATTAAGGAGTGGGGTGGCATGGTAAGTATGTACTATGGTGGCCTTGTACTGTTCCTGGGCGTTTTCTTTCTTCGAATGGATAAGTCATCATTATTAAGTGGAACACATTCCCCCATTTTAAAATTTTCCCTGTTGGCTTCATTCCCACACTAGAAGTGCACTAAAGACAATGGAACTACAAAACTCTACTTTATATGTACTTCTCCAACCCAACTTGTTGTGGCGATGATGATGATAACTGGTGATCGTGATCATGATTGAGTCGGAGACACACTCACACCAACCAATGCTTTCAAAGTTTCAAATATCTCGATCCCGATTTCCCCTTCTCTTCCTGCTAATTTTTTCTCCTCATGTAAACTAGAGTTTCTAGAAACTACAACTGGAAGCAAAAATGCATGCATCCTTCGTAAAAGTATATTTACGAAACAACGCGGTATGAATAACTGCTGTAATCTCAATACATTGTCTTCCGACCCGAATCCGAAAAAAAATATCTACACTGAACTGCTAATATTGATTGTGATTATTCCTTTCCCCGACTCTCTTTTTTTTGTTCAACTGGGTCATGGATCAGATGGTTGCTGTGCATGTCACTCTTGTTTTCTCTTCCAAGAAGAGGAGCACTCTCCTTCACGACACGACGGGTTCATCGTTCTTTTCACCCAACTTGTTGTGGCGATGATGATGATAACTGGCGATCGTGATTATGATTGAGTCGGAGACACACTCACACCAACCAATGCAATGCTTTCAAATATCTCAATCCCGATTTCCCCTTCTCTGCCTGCTAACCTTTTCTCCTTCTCTAGAGTGTCTTACAACTGGAAGCAAAAATGCACGCATCCTTTGTAAAAGTATACGAAACAAGGTGGTATGAATAACTGCTGTAATCTCAATACATTGTCTTCCGATCCGAATCCGAAGATATCTTTACTAAAGGGCTGATATTGATTGTGATTATCCCTTTCCCCAACTCTCTTTTTTTTGTTCAACTGGGTCATGGATCAGATGGTTGCTGTGCATGTCACTCTTGTTTTCTCTTCCAAGAAGAGGAGCACTCTCCTTCACGACACGACGGGTTCATCGTTCTGTTCCTGCTCCTCTTCCCCATCAAAATTGCTTTCTCTGTACTTGAAGCTTAAGCAAACTTTTTTTTCCTCCTCCTTGACCAAATCGCCATCACTTGGAAGGGCGGGTGAGCGGGCAGGATGGGAGACAGACAGAGTCTGAAAGCGGAAGCACTCCTTCTCCTCCTCTGCCTCTGAGCCTTTTTTACGAGACATGATGATTTAGACTTACACATAAAGTGTTTCAGAGTTATTTAGGCCTACTTTTTAATGACTTTTTCCCCCACCACTACTACAATACATACTCATCTAGTTTAGTTTAGACTCTTGCATCTACCACGAGAAAAAAAATTACCACAATTTCACTCATTCCTCCCGCATTGAAACAAAAGGACTGGTGGTGGGTGGATGGGTGGTGGCTTGCTAGATGGATGGATGGAAGGAAGGCGAATGGTACTTAATACTTTCGGAAAGGACTCTTTCCATCCTTAGCTTTGATGATTGTGGAAACAGAACGCAAGAAAACTCGAGTATAACGTTTCTTAATGGTGTATATAGTTTTGGAACTCACTCGGATCGAGCTCATTAAAAGGAAGCTGGATGTTGTCGTTGTCATCTTTACTTTTCACGGTCTCCACCACGTGTATTAGCGAAATTGTCATTGTGGAAACGGTTTCTTCGCATAAACCAAAACTAATAATGCCGCTACAGCCTACTTACTCAGTTACTTATTTCCTCGATTTCCCAAGCTTCACCGACTTTTCCCCAAAAAATGTGGGCGAGGAAACGATGGAAGCACCAACGAAAAGTAGGAGCAGTGACTGAGTATTTACTTCCACTTTTCCTCCGCTTTTCGATGGGTACCGGAGATAGGAAGAGCGTTTCATATTTTATTATAGAGCTAAAAACAATTCCGAAGCGGTGATAAGCTCAAAAACTCAAGGAAAACTTTCGGCATTACTCAGTCGCATCTTTTTGTTCAAGAAAGTGTAACAATATAATGCATAATGCTTTTATGCTCCCTGTTCAATGTAGCGTTTTGTGTTCACGCATAAACACCGCGCCACAAAAACAATAACATTATTGCCACCCCCACCCGCTTCACCAGAGTTGAGTTGTTTCCCACGCCACGCCAAGAAAGACATACCTTTCTCCTCTCGGGAGAAAGCACACCGCCAGGAGCAAGTGTGTGCAAAAACTATGTATATGTTGAATTGCGTGAATATATATGCGAATTTTTTGCCATATAAAAGTAGGTAGTAAGCTGAATGCCAAAAAAACGTTCGTACTTTCTTTACGAGTAAAGTACCTCAAAGAAATGGAGGGAGGATGTGTATCGTGTACTTTTATTCAGTAACCCACAAAGTTTCCGAGAGGAAGGGAATGGGCGACAAAGAAATGGAGAGAGCAACATCCGATTTATGACCGTTGTACATTTACACTATTACCAGTGGCAAAAGTAGCAAGTAATACTTCCACATTGAAGGAATTATGACGTGGTATGCTTTCATCCATCCCCCTCAAGTGTTTCCCAGGCTACTACTTAAGTAGTTCACTTGGACACTTGTCTGGTATGAAACTGAAACGGGTGATCATTATGGTGCAGTGCTGGCTTTGAAATCGTTGAAATTGGGAGATGATTCACGGTCTTCTTTTATAATGAAAAACTCAAGAATCAACAGAAAAGTGCTGTATTTTATTTTATCGAATTTTCGAAATAATCCCCAGCCATCATTTCAACCAACTTCTTGTATTTGGACTTACAATGATATATGATCAATTATTTAAAATAGATAATTTTCCGTGTACCTTAGTAAAATGAAAATTTGATTGCTGGGGGTTGTAGACACTGATTTTTTAAAATCCCGCAAACACAGGAGAATTTAATTTCCACATTTGGAAACGACACAGTTGTGTTTTATTTCATAAAAATTCTGGCGATACATTTGAAAAAATAATCAACTTCATGGTTGGTTTAATATTTTTTTAAAAATACGTCCAGAAAATTATTTTTCCTCCGTCTTGCGTGTTTGCTGCAATTGCGTTAGAAGTGGACCTATAGTGGCTTTTGGCCACCTTAAGTTAGGTTAGGTTACCTGCTTGGCTCTTTGCTCAGCTCAGCTAAGGTTGGGTTAGGTTAGGTTACCTACTTGGCTCTTTGATCAGCTCAGGTTGGGTTAGGTTAGGTTACCTGCTTGGGTCTTTGCTCAGTTTAGGTTAGGTTACCTGCTTTGCTCAGCTTGGGTTGGGTTAGGTTAGGTTACCTGCTTGGCTCTTTGCTCAGCTAAGCTCAGGTTGGGTTAGGTTAGGTTACCTGCTTGGCTCTTTGCTCAGCTTAGGGTAGGATTTTATGGTGGATATTACTTATTAAATCGGTTCAAAATATGAATATGGTGCTACTTCCTCGGCTACTTCAGTTTGTTTGATTCGCATTGTTTTTTTATGCATTTCTTTCGCCTATGGAATTGAGTGGCGTGGAAAGGCATGGTGGCACTGATAGTTTGGCTTGCATGGTGCTTGTAATAATAAAGACGATGATGATAATAATGTTCCACAGCTTGCCTCAGATATATAATCATATTGTGTTTCAGCGGCGGTACGACAAAGAAAAAACGAAAAGAACGAAGGGGTCTTTTCTCCACATATAGGAAAAATTCTTGGACTGTTTTACATTCCGCTTTGGTCTGGAACGGAACTTGTCTTTTTATATTCCATCGAGAAACATACGATTCTCCCATTTTTCTCTTTTCTTTTCGTGCAAATTATGATTTTGATTATGCTATTTAATGGCCTAATACAAAATGGGGAGGAAGAAGATGAAGGAAAATGAGGATGAGCATCTTTTTCTGGTAGAGGGACAAAAAAATTCCATCTATGGGTGGATTTTTTCCCACAGATATTTTTTGGCACTGGGGTAGTATAGTAGTGGTAGTGCTTTTCTACATGGTTGGTTGGTGAAGCTTGGAGTCGAGTGGACCATTATAGGACGCATACTTGCTCTACGAGGAGAAAAATATGTAATAATAATGATGACGACAACGCGTTCATAATATCATCGTGGAGTTGTGTGTTGTTGAATGAGCTATATTCGTAATCATGCAAGGATCCCCGTCATTTACATCCTCATCATTAAGAAATAAGAATGGGGTGTATATAGTTAGCACCACCACCAAAAAATATTCTTGAGTAAAGAGAGTCTGTTCCGTCTGCTTGCTTGTTGGGCTCTATGGAGATTCCCTTGAAGAAGCGAATCTCTTCCGCGTTTCCATGTCCCGTGGACGAAAGGGGGTTTGGATTCGGATTGACGAGGGAGAGGAAGACCCCATACATTGGTCTGGTCTCGTCTTGGTGATACGATGTCATGTCATGCCGTGCACGTATCCCTACTCTCTGCTGGATCTGGAAGTTGAGACTGGAACAAGTTCCCGTTTTTTGAGGAATGGGCCGCTGAAGAGGAAGAGAAATGCGAATGAAGTATTAGAGGTATTTTTTTGCCAACGAGAAAAGTCACAGGATAGTAGCCTGCTTTGGAGTAGAAAAATGCGTACACTGCCGACTGGCTGGGATCGAGTGAGGGTGTATCACGAGATGAGTAAGGAAGGAGTCACGAGGAGAAAGCTATGACTTGAATGCGATATTACTTTTACAGAGAACGTGGAACATGAAGGATAATTTTCCTCGTTGTTAATTACGGTAATAAATTACAAGCGAAGAAAAAGATGAGAAGGGAAGAAAAGAGCAGATGCCAGGGATGGGCTGTGGACCTACTTACATCCTTATTTCTTTTTTCCCTTTTATGAAAGAAACGTTGTATTCCAGAATCCCAAGGCAAAAAAATGGAAAAGAAAATTTGCCCCGGCAGATTCTTCCCCAGTATGGGTGTCTGGTCTTATGCAAAGTAGTAAAGTAGTGAAGGAACCATTTTCAGCAGAACTGTCACCGTCCTCCTATACCACACCAAAATTCGGTGATGTATTGCAGGCTAGGCTCCGCCAAATTGAGTTAGGACTAGGAGGACCAGGCCAAGAGAAATTTACTTAGAAATGATTGGATGGATTCGATGTCCCATGATTCAAGCGGCTTCCGAGGAAAATCTACGACGGAAGTGAGGGGACGGGAATACATTCATCACCGTCCTCATCTTTCTCCTCAAGGGTGTCCCACAAGGATGCGTAGTCAAGGTCACTTTGACGCGCCGTCCCGTAAAACGATTCCTTTGATTAGTGAAGTAGATGATCATAAAAACAAGCCAACAATAGCAACACAACAACGAGCTGCCGGGGTTGGTTTTAAAGGTCATCGGGAAAAACGCGAAAGGGAACGTGACCCTAATTTTTACAAAAAAAACTGTTGGACTCTTCATTTACAACGGGCTGGGGGAATGGAAAAAAAATTGGTTGGAGACGAAATGATGTTTGGAGCTTTGAAGTTGTGAAATGCACGGTTTGGCAATAACTCCGTAGCAATTTCGAGTGAGCAGGGAGAGGCGCCCCGAGCACTCACTCAAATCATCTACTCTCATGCTTAATATTGGTGCCCATGCCCATACCAGCCTCTTCTTGACAGGGGCTCATGATATGAGCAAAATCAAAAACTTTTTGTCTGACTTTCGTAAACGATACTTTTGATTGTATTAATTCTAGGGAAATGGTTACAAAACACAAAAGCATCAGTTAAACAGTTGGACTACAGGCGCAGTTTTTTTCCGGGATGCTGGATTGGATTCTAATTGAGATTTCGAGAAGCACACACTGTGAGGGTGAGTGAGTCGACTTTCTTTCAACCAACTTCTACTTATTGCGTATGTTTGAAATACTAACTCACTCCTCTTCCCAGAGAACTGGGGGCGTGAAGCAAATTAAGAAATATTGAGACTTTTCTTCCTCTCCTCCCCTTTTTCAATTACGCACTGACGAAGAAAATTCTGTGGAACGAGACAAGAACAAGACATTGAGACTGAAGTTCACCACTTACTTGATGGTTATACTTACTCTTCTTTTACAAATTGAGAAGGAAGAAACATCACTCAACAAATACTTTTAATGAACATATTTCTTCACGTCTCTCTCCATTCAGGAGAAAAATTGACATTTCGTTCCACCTCGAAAAACTTTCCTCATGTGGCGCCCACTCTCGCTGGTAAACTCTATTGTAAAATACGCTCGCCCGTTAGCTTACCATCGCTTGAATAATAATCAAGAAAAATTCACAACTTGATCTTAGCTTTAAAAAAGTGATGAAGTCTATATGCCGGCATGAATGAATAAAAATGAATGCTTCACAGTTAATAAGAGATTGAATCGATGATTCAATCCTCCCTTAATTCCCACTGGAGTTCAAACACGTAGCCTTTGAAGGCCCGAAGCTTGGCTTGGCGCTGTCGCAGTATTTAGGGCTTCAAAGCCGGTTTCTTCGCTTCTCCTTTTAGTTTCATCTTCATTCATTCATTCCCGCTCCCTCCGAGGCGAAAGTTTTTTTCCCCAGACCCGGTCTAAGAAAATTGGGAAGGTCGTGCGGAAAAAAGGCTCAATTGAAAGAAATCAAGTAAGTAGTGTTTCTCCATCATCAGTACAATCTATCGTTTCATATCATCATCCTCCTCTTCCTCTTCGTAGTCGTCACCATATTTTCACCATGTATATAGCCTCCCCTCCTACTCCTCCTCGATCAGTAAGTACTTTCTTTCTCTCTTTGTTTTCCCTGTGGTACATAACCGGCGGAGAAGAAAGTTTTCTCCTCGGCTCGCCTTGACTTGACTTGGGGTTTTTCCTTTTCCTTCATCTATTTTAGTACTTCCTCCGTTGTGGTGGTGTGGGTTATTTTCTGAATGGTGTGGTGGTAGTGTTATCACCAGAAAGAACCAATACAACCAGCAAGAGAGAGGGAAACTTTTAGCTGGTTGAGTGAAACTAAAAAGATGGATCATGGAGCTCTTTTCCGGGAAAATATATCGATAAACATCTATCCCTCGGTCGCACAAGAAAAATCCATCGACACGGCACAGCACGGCGCGTGGGGACCTATGAAGACAAGTTTTTCCAGCAATAATTTCCCAACTTTTCCTCGCCTCCTCGGTTCAGAAACCAAAGCTCATGAGATGGCGAGAGCTAAAGGGATTTTCACCAAAAAAAAGAAGAGGAGGGAGCAGCACGACTCGATGATGAAGATGAAGAGTCAAAAGCAAAGCCAAAGCCGATGGTAGTTCCGTGGACAAAACGAAAAGCTTAAAAAGGATGAGGAGAAAATCAACCTTAAAAAATCGGAAGGGACAAGCAGGACGACAAAAAAATATAGGAGATATTTTTTCCCCTCTCCACCAGCAATAATAATCGCCCTTTCCAGGAAAAGTGTTGTGTCTGTGAAATACTCAAGCCCAAAAAAATAATCTATATTTTTGAGAAAGATAAACAAGATATATTTTCCTGAAAGTGAATTCGTGTTCGTCCCCCTTTCAAGGAATTGAATTGGTCTTAAAGAAGTGGTAAGACTCGGAGAAGATAAAGAAAACTTTGGTTGACCCTCACTCCCGCTTATCATCTTCCACTACAAGGGATGATGCTCGAGGAGAATGAAGGAGGAAAAACAGGAATTATAACGGGACTTCCCCTAAACATCCTTTAAAAATAAGTAAATAAACGAGATTTTCCCCTTATGTAACTTACGTTATTGGTCCAACATTGAAGCCCTTGCGCGGGAAGTATCTATACTCCTTGCTCCCTGTAAATAGATCTTTGAAGAGTTTGTAGGCTCCGGTGGTCTAAAAATGGATGCAGTGCAATCGGATTATTTGGTGGGAGAGGCGAAGTGTCATGTTTCCATCGCTTGAATTCATATCCTTCTCCGATTTCCCCTTTCTTGATTTCATAACTTTAATATTTTATTGTCCCTCCAGAGAAGGAGTAACTGAGCTGAGATGAGCTGAGCTACGGAGGCGGCCTCGCAGCTGCATTCAAGTCAAGTCAAGTCAAGTCCATCAAAAAGACAGTAGTGTGCTCGTCTTCCGAGTTCCGAATCCAAAGGAAAATTCCTGACTTTGACAGTTGACATGGTGAAGGAGCTCTGGAGAAAAGGAAGCATTTCTAGTGAGTAAGTGCATGATACTGATACGATCCGATCCGGTTGAATCCAATCCAATTCAGAGGAGCTAAGACAGGGAGAGAGGGCGAGGGTGTGCTGAAGGTTAGCTGCTGGTTGTGTACTTTTATGGGATACACACAAACAAAACGATTTGGACACGAACACAATATCTCTTCTTCCTCGCTCACTCACAATGCAACCCACAGGGAGAGAGGGCGAGGGTGTGCTGAAGGTTAGCTGCTGGTTGTGTACTTTTATGGGATACACACAAACAAAACGATTTGGACACGAACACAATATCTCTACTTCCCCCCACACACTCAGAGCGTAGTTCTTTTCTTAGGGAGTAGTAGACTCGCATTAACAAAAAAAATTGTTGAGGATCGTTACGGCATATTACACAGATATGCTTGTTTGATGCGGCGATGACATTGGGAAAAAAGGAAAGTGATATGAGACCATTAGTGGCTAATGGGTCTCTTGACTTGCCTCCCTCTTCCTCCTCCACCCTCGCACAAAAGCACTGGTACTGATGGTGTAGGCACTAACCAACCAACCTGCATCAAGAGGAACAAAAAGTTCAGGAAGTGGGAAGTTGAGTGTGGATGTGGAAATCCGTGCAGACATCGATGCCAAAGCTATAAAGACGACGACATCATCGTGTTCCGCTCTCTGGATGATACGATCTCAATCGAGGAAGCCGGGAAATGACAGGGGGTATTTTCCAATGCAAAAAAATAACATAAAAAATAATAGGCACCTATGCACTTAACTTACATGATATCATAATGGATGGAGGGATAAAAAACTGAAACAGTTTCAAGAGAACATGCCATCCCTAATGCTTCCACTGCAACGAGCCAAGAAAATAACATGGAGACGGAGGTAGAGGCTTTTTTGGCTGCTGGAACTATAGATACGGTTTCTGTTGGTTCGGGGTTGAAAATGGTAATGCTTGGCTCACATGCATTGCATAAAACAACATGGATCATAAAGTTGGTATTATGACAGGGGCAAAAAAAGAGCAAGCTAAGCATCCATCCAGATCCAGATCCACATTGAGATCGAGATTTTTTTTTCCTGAGCATTGCATCTCATCCCATCCCTCTCGCTGCCATATTTTCTTGGACGATGACTTCAAAAATGGGGAGGCTTTCTAGGAGAAATGCACATAAAAACGTTTCTCCTTGTCATTTCCATTCCATGATTATGATTACCCAGGAAAAAACCCGGGAAGGTTGGAGAGCGGAGGGGATATTAAATGTGGATGTGACTCCACTTTAGGTGATGTCACTTTAGTATCTCCTTCTGGCTGCAAAGTCCACGCGACATCCGAGAAAAGTGCATCTCCTTCCACGACGTCAGTCAGATCACCATCAGCATCATTGAAGCTAGCACCACTATAACAACCACCGCTTAAAATTCTGGGCCATGCGGAAAACTACGGTGTGGAGGGGCTCGAGAGATGTCAGGGATAAAGAACTTGACATGCGTCAAACTCATCCGTTCCATTTTCTCCCTTTTCCTGAAATATCCCCGAGATCTCTTCTTCTCCTCCAGGAAGGGGCATTGCCTCCTTCGTGCATGATATGATTGATTGGAATTTTATGCAAGAATCCCCATTCTTACCAGAAGACTCAGAACCCATCAATTCCACATTCTTGACTGGAGTAATGGCTCCGAATTCAATGAGATCGCCAATAAATGTGCGGTGGTGAGCGCGTGGAATCGAATGGAATGATGACTCGAGGGAAAAAAAGATCTCTCATGTAATAATATCCCACTTTGCCCCGTTGAGGTTTTTTCCTGGGATGGGATATGGGATGGCCCCCCACACAAAACAATTGTCACCAGCCACCGCCACACAGCCAGTCCTTCTGATCCAGATTCAGCTTCAGAAGATCATTTAAAATCCACTAAACCGCATACTGAATATCGTAATTTCATTCCTCTCCATTTCATTTCAATAGTGGTAGTAGTAGTTTCTCACGCGGGAAGTGACATGGATAGAGAGGGGAAAATACTTTCATTGCTTCGATTTCTATTTGGCTTGGTGTGGCCTGCCTGGACTCGCCCCGTTTTCTTTCTGCGAAATTCCCATTGAAAAAATGTAATATCCCATGAATGATTTCCCTACATTTGCGGGCTGCTCTTTGGTGTGGGTGAAAGTCAGTGAGACACAAAATAATGATGATGATGGTGATGATGATCATGATGATGATGATGGCGATCAACCCACCCACCCTCCTCTCCTCATCATGATTATGTGATGATGCTAAATAGTGATATGAAGTTGATGAAGTGTACAAATATTTTCGGAGACCGCGAACAAAAAAACGCGCAATCATTACTATTGTGATCATGATCATTTGACTTCTGGGGAATGGACACGGACTGAAAAAAACAAACTTGTGTTTGGTTGCTGATGTGGTGTGGTGACAGTCATCACCATCATCATCATCATTCAGTATTCAGCCTTCCCAATTTATTCCTTCCTGTTGACTCACTCATGAACTGAATGGAACAGAATAGAGTAGAATAGAAATTCTTTCCCTGATAAAGTATATAGAACTGGGTTTTGAGTGTGCCTTAAACCAGTTTGATCTTTTTCTGGTCGCGGAGGGAAAGTGTGAATTAAATGGTGATAAAGGGCTTTTTGTGTCAGAGCCACTGTGGAAATGATCAAATGATGATGATCATGATGATGACGATGTGGTCGGAAGCTGGAGTACCAATTTTTTTTCACTTGAAGAGGGGAAAAAAATTCTTTTCATTCCGAATTTGCCTCCATCCCACAAAGCGAAAGCGACGAGGACGTCGATTACTGTGGTATTGCCGCCATTATCATCGTCGAATTAATCTTCTCCGGGCGAACATAAAGTGCAGGAGTGGGGCTCTATCTCCCTTGTTTGAGCCCAGTCCAAGAAAATTCATTCAAAAAAATCCAATATTGATTTGCATTAATCCCCATCCCTTGACTTTCCCCTGGGCAAACAATGGGGAATAGGGCCAAAAACGCGGAGTCAAAGCCAAACAAAAGGGATCTGTTAGCTATCTGTCTGTCTGTGGACTGGTTGGGGATTTTGAATTAAAGGCATTTTTTATTGGGACTGGGAAGTTGAACGTAGGGAGTGCGTGAG
>JAHZNH010001220.1:0-11631 GCA_027744355.1 Tyrannoseira gladiata
ATTACGAGCGCAGCTTGAGCCTAATCAAGAGGGAAATCAAAGTACAAACTTAATTATTCCCCGATGATGATGAAATCAGCCTTAATTCATCTCCTTGAAGAATCCAAGCTCTTCAGAGGAAGTGAGATGGTCTCTTCTCCTACTCGAGTTTCACCTTTGAAATGTGGAGTAACCCGGAAGATTACCATGAGAAAGGAGCCGTTCCTTATTAAAATGAAATGTGATCACCTCAGCAAAACTATCCATCCATCTAAATATCGTGGCGAGAGTAAATAGGCCGACACGACAAGACAAGCCAACTCTCGAGCTCGAGGATAGCACAAGACCCAAACCAAACTGAAGCAACGAATTAAGTATTTGATGCAATGCCGCTCATCTCTTCCACTTCTAAAATTTCGGGAAGAGGATCGGATCGGATCAGATGGAAAAAATGTTTATTACACTTGTGATTTGATTTGATGAATTTCTCGTTTGAGAATGAGATCGAGCCATCATCTCATCCCATCTCATCAGGAAGAAAATCCTTTTTCGCAATCTCTGAGCACGTCAGTAATCAATCAGGGAAGTGTTTTGTGATGATAGAAGCCATTTAGACGAGAAAAAATTACTCGTTACACTTCCCATCCTTTTGTCAGGAGATCAGGAGAGATCCTCATCGAACTCGAACTCTGACTCCGGGCGACTTTAATTTCATCCCCGAGGAAAGCTATCTAAAACCTTTTGGAATGTGGTATTTGGGATTCGCTTACATCATTTCAAAGCAAAAAAAATACATTTTTCAGTGTAAGGGATACCCCAGAACAAAAAAAGTCGAATCTTCTGAATGGAGTTGATTTTCATCGCGGCCGGGTGAAATGCACTTTTTTCGCTGGCACATGAGTTGCATGTATAACATTTAGCGTTCCACCAGGGGCATAACTTCTTCATTTGGATTTGCTATTGCTGCCCCCAAAACTGAATGAAACACTCATTCATTCCATTTCATTCTTTTTATTTTTTGAGATTTCATATTTTATTTTTGGTTTTGCTAATGATAATGACCCAGCACTTGCTCTCCACTGCCCGTATGGATTTTTCAGCTCGCCCCAAAATTAATGCTAGCAATTAGGTATTGTTGTTGTTGCCTTTCCAGTTCATGATCCTGGCGAATGCGGGCAGAAAAAAAACATCGGACTGATCGGACAGTAATTTTTATAACTTCATCTCAAAACCACAACCACGGTCATGTATCATAATCCCCCTGATTCGAATTCCAGATCCAGACCTCGCCTTTTTTCTCCTGTCTTGGCTAATGAGCGAATCATTCATAGAGGCAATAAATGCACTAGGATTGGCATTGGCATTCCCCAAGCCTTCAATTCTCCCGTGTGCATTTTTATTTTTAAACTGTTGCTCCTGCCCATTTGATTTATCATGACAGGTCCAACTCAGGAAAAAATGCGGTGGACTTCAGATCTGGCTTGGCTTGAATGGCGAAAATACTTAGTCAGTGGGCAAGGCAAAAGTGGTCTGGACTGGGCTCTTCTGCATCCCCCAGACTTGGAATTCCAATTCATCCCCCTGTCAATATTAATGTATGCGGGTAGCAATTAACGCGCTTATTTAATGTCTTCTTGGCCGAGATCGGCAATTAATCTCGTGAGAATAGCGACATTAAACCCTGTACTTACACCACACCACCACCAGGAATCCTCCTCACATCGGGGAATTTTATCGTTATCACCACCAATTGGATGGAATGCTGCTTGATGCTCCTATTCTCCATTATATTTTCGCGAGAATGATGTAATTAAGGTCCACTCCACTTCACCCTTTTTTACCAGAGAAAAAGTGAAAATCTGAGGGAAACTCAAAAGAAGTTTACTTACCCACCCGGGCTGAAGTAGATAAGATTGTGATGAAGGCCAGATAACGAAACAGGGATTTAATAGTGCATATATTCCTCCAAGATGAGATTATTTTTGCCGGTTTATGACCACCGGTTCTAATCTCAGTCAGTCAGGGAAGGAGATCACTCCCGGTTCTGTGGAATATCTGTGATTTTTGGCCTAATGAATCCCCCCATCAAATCACCTCTCATCCCATAAACGTTTTTTCTTTACCCAACCCAAAGGCAAATGATTCCGTTTAGGATTAGGATTATTGTTGGGCTCTTTTTTATTACATTATTTCGCTAGAAAATCACCTCGTTTTTTCGCAGATGAGGAGCTCGAACTAAAGTATTTCTACTGGCTCTGGCACTGGCTCGATCGTCACGGTTTCCCCATTAAAAGCTCGTTTTCTTCGGGGGAATTAATATTAATGGGGGGATGGAATGAAGATAAACAGTGGGTATCAGCGGCGGCGAGCTAGGGACATCAAGAACTGGGGCTCAAGTCAGTAGTGAATCCCCACAGAAGTCAACAGTAGCAGTGATTGTTTCTCGTTGTGAACTAGCCCCTCGCAGCTTTTAATTAGCAGTAAATATGCGGGAGCCATACCTATAATACTCGATCTCGATCCTCGAATCGTGTGGAATGGCATCATAAAAATTGAAATTCCTCAAGAAGCTTTTTTTATTCGGGTCACCATCACCGCATTAGAATTTAATTACCCTCTGGACTCTGGGAATCACTGGGGAGAGGTAAAATGAGCGGAATTCTTTATTTCTCCCTACTTTAAATCGTTCATTCATTCAGCGAGTAAAAGATCCATTTTTCCTAATCACCGGGGAACTACTTTAGCTAATATGTAAATGAAAAAGCGGAAACCTCCCTCCGTAACTGATTGAGCATTTATACGATTAGCAAAATAAATGAAAGGGCGGGCGCGGCAAATGGCAACCCCAAAGAAACTGTAGGGTCGCCACCACCTCCAACTCTTCTAATTCGGTTTCGGTGCTGTGTCGGAAGAAGACTTTTTGTGAAGGGGTTTTGGCGGTTACGATTCCGATTCTCCCAATTAGATCCATCGATCGATCGATCGGCTTCTTTAAAATCGCAAATGAGCGGAATCATCATTTTTATTCAGATTCCATGAAAGATCTTCAGCCTCAGCTTCATGCTCGATCGTTGATCAAAGCGCCTTTGACATGCAAAACAGGTCGTTATTCACTAACTGACTGGCTGGCTGCCCTGCCACAAGGAATTTATTTTTGGCAGGGGATAAATCCAAAAAGTTTAATGGAGATTCAGTTCCTCCTCGTCATTTTCATTAGGGCTGGAGAGTAATTAAAATTCTTTAATTTTCGCGAAAATTATTTTTATTCCTAATTTCTTTACTTTTGGCATCTGCTCCTCTTGCAGTAGTACTTATTTAGTACGTGGTGAACGCAAGCCATACAAGTTTTTATCCGAGCAATTTTTCCGACGCAGTGAGCCCGAGCCCTGCCACGGACAACTTTTTTTCCCGAAATCCTGCTCCTGGCCATCGAAGGTACCTAAACTCTCAGAGAAGAACTCTCCTTTTTTGAAAAAAAATGATCTGCGCAGAAGAGCATCTTCCACTTTATCAGACCCGGTTTCTTTCTGTGGGCTCGCTCGCTTGTCAAACTCATTTTGATTGCTTTCTACAACAGCTACAAGCTAACTTGTGCACATGTAAATTAGCCACTAGTGCCACTGCCACCACCACCACCACCATCATCATCATCATCATCATCCTCATCATCATTACTTCTTTTAGGTTGTTCTTAGCCCGAAATAAAAAAACCGGATATTTTTTCCCCAATGATGATTTTATTTTTTTTATTTAACCAAGCCAAAGCACAATCTCGATCCGATTCCGATCCCCCTAAAGTACGAAAGTGCAAACAGAAGCGAAGAAAAACAAGTTGGATTTTTTCTAATGAAAACTTTTTTCCCCTCTCCGCAATCAAATCAAATCCATCACCACGAGACTGGTCATCCAGATCCAGATCAGATCAAGCTCTATAGCTCGGGTCATTAAAGCGAAATGCCGGCCGGTTTGCAATAATATCTCCTCTCAGAACTTTTTCCCCCATTACCCCATCTCCGCTCCACGGTGGCTAATAGTGGTCACTCAGTCAGTGCCATAACATGCAGATCAGATCCAAAAAACGAGGACTTGGCTCGATTTTTCGCTCTATTTTTTCGAAAGGAAAGTTAGAGTTGGCATTAAAATGTATTATTATTACGTAAATACTTCGGCTACCACCGCCACCACCACCACCAACAACAACAACCACCTCCATCATCATCATGGTCATCATCCCGATCATCAGCGTAATTGTTGGTTGAGTAGTGAGACGGAGAAAATATCCGATTGTTGGTTGATCGATCGATCGATCCATTTTTCTTTTGGGCTCCTGCTATCGCTCCTGCTCCCCTTTTGAATAGTGCGAGGGGGATGGGGGGGAGGATATTCTTTTTTATGGAAAAATTATTGTAGTGCTATGGACGCTAGACCATGCGTCAATATCCCTTTTTGATGGAATGGTGCAACCGCGCAAGGGAAAATTTTATTTCTTTTTTTATTTTTAGGACTCTCGCATTCTCCCTCCCCCAATCCCAATAAAAGTCATGAAAACGAAATACGATGATTATTCTGGAATTGAATTGGCCATTTGAACTCTGGAAGCGATGTGTGGACTCATCCTCATCCCCTAAATTAAAAATGATGATCGCCATCGCCATCACCAACATCTCATCTCATCTCGAAATCTCGATCTCAAACTCGTTTTCCACAATCGCTCTGTCCACTCGTAAGTACTGAAAAAAAATTATTAGGAATCGTAATAATCAGTTGCGTTGCTCCCATTTTTTATTGTCTCGAATTGGATCCCGATTTCAATTATTAGTTCTTCCATTTGATTCATTTCACTTCTCGGTCTTTAGTGAGGCGAAGGGGAAGAATGAGTTTTTGGTGCTCTGGAAGAGAATAGAAAGATGCTCTCTAGCTTGTGCGAATGCCCAACCCGTTTTTTTCCTGCGCGAGTGTGAAATGGCTAACCGTTCCGATAAATAATGTGGGACAGTATTTGTCAAAACTGCCACAATTGATTTATGTTCGCAGTGATGATGCTCCAGCTCCAGCTTCGATATTTTTTATGGGAGATGAGTGTGGTGTGCAGAAAGTCAGCAGTACCTGAGCTGCACCACGTAACACTTTCGATTCCATGATGAAAATATTATTCTCCAGATCTCCAGTTTGTCGAATTCAGAATTTGGGACTCGTGTCTCAAATTCAACCAGGATCAGGATATGTGCAGAAATGAATACCCAAAATCTCAATCAATTTTTTCCTTTTTTTCGGATTCTAATCATTTTTATTGATAAATTTACTCATAGAATTCACTCTTCATCTGTCTGGGAAAGGACAAGTTTACAAGGAAAATATTCTATAATTTTTTACAAAGCACTTCACTTCCCCGGAGAACTTGATAAATTAACACATTTTTACACAGTACAGAGTACATAAGTATTTAACATCTGTGTGGGAAAGGACAAGTTTACAAGGAAAATATTCTATAATTTTTTACAAAGCACTTCACTTCCCCGGAGAACTTGATAAATTAACACATTTTTACACAGTACAGAGTACGTAAGTATTTATAATTATTCGAAAAGTATTTAATATTCTCGTGTTTGCATTGTGCTCTCCCCAATCGTGAAAGTCTCAAGGAAAATTTTTGCTTTTAAGCGCATTCGGTTCCAAATGCTACGGGCTAGGCTTGAATCTCACCGGGAATTTGAGCAGGACCTTCTTTAGCTGCCTTTAGATTTTTTCCTAATGTTAATCCTAATGTTAGTTTCCCGCTGAAATCCGGTGGGAGAAGCTGCACCCATATCACAGAGATCACAATAAGCTACGGACGTGTTAATTGAGTGAGCATTAACAAAAAAACAATAGACATTACTCTCTAACTTTCTACAATTAATTAAGGTATTTACTCTGGCACTAAACTTTTAAAAAACTCTGTTCTGTTGAGAAAAATATCTGAGATTCATTTCATGTACTCATTTAAAAAAAGATCATCCATTTTCACTTAAATATAGGCATATTTATAATCTAGTTGCAGCTCCTTCATCTACCATAACTGTCTCAGATCACCCCTCATCGTTGAAATCGTTGAAGATCTCCGTACCATTTCTTAACCTATAACTTGTGCAGAAGCTGCATTGCAGATGTATTAACTTACCTAACTTTCCTATCCATAATATTTTCAGAATTTTGTACAAAACCCATTCGACATTTTTACAATACGGTACACAATCATAACCTTGTGCTGATGCTGAGTACTGAACTGAGTATCGCTGTAAGTATTTATCAATATCACTTCTTTCCTTAAAAATATCATTGTTGAAAGCAAACCTCACAGAAAAATATCATTGTGGCACTTGGTGAAGAACTTTTGATTCTCTCGTGTGGAAGACTTGAACTTTTTTATCCTAAATAAGAAATGGAATATTTACTTGGAAAATAGGTGAAATCTTACATTTACTCTCTAAATTGAACAGTTTGTAGGAAGCGTATTGCGGCTTTTTCAAATGAACTCCTCACTAAAGTTGGAGAAAATTTGTTTTTTGGGGCAACGTGAGACACAATTGAGATTAACCTATTTCTGGAAGACCTGAGTGATAAGAAGCGTATTGTTGAAGATAGTGAGGATGACTTTATGTACTTATTTTCAAGAATTAAAGCTGCTCTGGAAGATGAGCAAAGATGATAATGGCAATGATAATTGAAGAACGATTCAACTGCCCCATTTGAAACTTAATCGGTAAACCTATTTATAATTACGCGTAAGCTGTGGCTTTCCCCTTGAATTTGAGCTTATAGGTAGTTACATTATGGAAGTAGGAATCAGATCAGATCAGTTCCCCATTCTCTTACAGTTTTAGGCGACTACGATGATGATGATATTGAAGTGAACAATCGAAGGATTCACCTATTAACGAAATGATAACGAGAAGATGAATGAATGGCTGGAAATCCAAGGCAATGCAATGGCAGTCACGCTCATTTCCCCACACACGCAAATCATTCACGAAATGATAATAATGATTGGATTGGATTGGATTAGAATCCCTACCTGTCGATTGCTCCTCTTCTTCTTCTCCTTCGGCTCCTTCTCCTTCTTGGGCTTCTCCGCCTGTTTCTCCTTATTCGACTTGCGTCCTCCGCCCTTCCCCTTCTTCTCCTTCGCTGGCTTCTCAGATCCAGATCCAGTTCCACTCTTCTCCTTCTTACTCTTCCGTTTCGTGGGAGGTGGGGGAGGAGGAGGGGCGGTGTTTTCACAGGGGGACTCGGGCAGCAAATTATTCGCATCGGTGGAGACACTCACTGGAGATGGAGACTGGAGGGGTTCCTCCGTGGCAGTTCCCTGGCGGAGGGGAGATTGCTCAAGAACCGCGAAACGTTTTCGACCCTCCACACCGTCCACATCGAGAACGAGAGAAGCACCGCTACTATTCAAATTATTCTCACTCGATTCCATTATCACAGTCGTAGTCGCCTCAGCATTCCCATTGTAGTCCAGGAGTTGAGTGGTGGGGGGCTGGTGGTGGTGGTGGTAAGTGGTAACGTACCTATCCCCAGTCTCTGGATCTACGACGGTGTGCCACTGAACGGGGTAATCTGACTCACCACCCACACCACCAAGGACAGTCCCATCCCCCGAAATTAGTGTGATTGGATCCGGGGGTAGGAGACTGGAGTACACTTGGCCACCACTCGAAATGAGTGTGGTGGTTCCCCCCATCGGTTCAGCACTGGACAACAAAGTGATGTGGGATGTGAGGGGGGAAGTGGTACAAGCGGATGTAGTTGTGGTGTTGGTGAGAATCTCCTGGGGAGGGTGCAGGGCGGAAGCACTAGTCTGGAGAAGTGGAATCGCAACTTTCCTTCCAGCCACCGCATAATACTCCGAGCCGGAGTCGGTGGTATGGCTCGAGTGAGCGGGACTCACAGGGCTGGACATGGGACTGGGGGTGTGGAACCCATCCGACATTTCATCCCTCAGCGGCTGCAGCTGAGCACCGTGATGATGGTACTGGGTGGGTATTCCCCCATGGTGGCTGTAGAAAATCCCACCACCCCCACTCTGCTGATTTCCCGGTGAACCCTGCTGGTGCTGGATTTTCTTGGCGGCCGCCTCCAAATTCCTCAGATTCTGGGCAAGTCGGGAGTCACAATCAATGGAGAAGTTCTCCTGCTTTATTTTATGGTATGGCTCGAGTGAGCGGGACTCACAGGGCTGGACATGGGACTGGGGGTGTGGAACCCATCCGACATTTCATCCCTCAACGGCTGCAGCTGAGAACCATGATGATGGTACTGGGTGGGTATTCCCCCATGGTGGCTATAGAAAATCCCACCAACCCCACTCTGCTGATTTCCCGGTGAACCCTGCTGATGCTGGATTTTCTTGGCGGCCGCCTCCAAATTCCTCAGATTCTGGGCAAGTCGGGAGTCACAATCAATGGAGAAGTTCTCCTGCTTTATTTTCACTTCCATGAACTTACTCCTTCGGGAGTGATCTGGGGACGATGAGGGGTTATTCGATACCACCACTGGAGGAGTGGTCCTCAACATTGTTAACATTTTTCAAAAAAAAAAACTTTTCCAGTTCCACCAAGTCCTGTCCAGCTCGAGAGTTTTAACCAGTTCAAGAATTACAAGCCCTGGAGAGAACTTTTTCTATTTACTTCACAGAGAAATGAAAACAGATTCAGAAGGCAACAAGGATTTCACACAAAAAAAACAACTTGAGATCGATCGAGTATATCTTCTCTGGGGGAAGCAGAAATATCTTGGGTCTTCCCTCTCCGGAGCTAGGTTGAGACTGAAGAGATGCAAGGAGACTCTTCAATTATTTACCTGGCTGCTGCTTTCCTGCTTCTCCCTGCAACTGTTGCTTCCTGAAGAGAAGGAGCGAGCGATGAGCCCTCCTCATTCAGTCAGTCAGTCAGTCCATTGTTGTACGGATTCACGTTCACATTCACACAGGTAGCACTAGATAGCTACTGCAATTGTTTTTGCTGCACTTACTCACTCACTCACTCGCTCGCTTTGCTCCTGCTTACCTGCTGGCTGCTGCCTCGGTGAATTCGTCAGTGGCCTGCAACAATATTGAAGCGTGTGCACTGCAATAAGATCATCCACAATGTATTTTTTCCTCGGATCTGGACTTCTGCTTCAGCAACAATAAACAACATTATATTTTTCTATAAAAAACAAAGACGCTCACATCATCCATGCCTCCCATGAGTAATCTTGAATGCACCAACCAACCAACCTAAGTAGTTCACCAACTTATAGGAAAAAAGTTCCCCGGAAAGGTAGGACTTTTTATTCATAAAAAAATATATGTAATTCTGGAGCACATCAACATCATCTAAAAAAAGGGAAGACTTTTTGTTGAGTTTCCCCCGACTTGTATCTTTTTCCTGTAGTACCCCTTCATTAATAATGGATCAGGGGGTGAAGGGTAAGGGTACAACANTCCCCCGACTTGTATCTTTTTCCTGTAGTACCCCTTCATTAATAATGGATCAGGGGGTGAAGGGTAAGGGTACAACAAGGGAAAAAAATTGAGCTGGGAACAAGAAAAGGGTTTCTCCTCTTCAAATCCATTCACTTCATAAAGGAGTGAAGGGGACAGGGGAAAATCTATAAGGCTTTTTGACTTCTCAAGGAAATAAAAAAATTGGATCGGGATCCAGATCCACTGAGATGAGATGAGAATAATTTTTTTTCTATCTTGGAGAGATCCTTTGAAAAGCCACTGTAACTACAACTTCTGATGAATAAGGCAACTCAAAATTGGCTTTGAGGCAATAAGAAGAATTCCGCCCGGTCCTGGTCCTGAAGTGAAGTGATTCCGACTTCAGGAAGATCTTGAGCAAGTCTCCATCTACCTTCCACTCTGGACAACTCCTTCAAAGTTATTTTAAAAAGGTAATTTAATTGGGTTCAGACTCAAGTGTTTCAAAGAAAAAATTAAATTCTTGCTGGAAGACGACCATTAAATACCGTATGGTTTAAAGGGCTTATTACTGGGTTCATCTGTCGAATCCCGGAATGAGTTCGACTTCTTAATGAGTTTAAAAGCCGAATCCGCAGCATGTGCATAAAAACTGAATGACATGACACGACACGCCATTCCAAGTACTGAACGGGAACAGTGTACGGGTGTTTTGTTTAGGGTTTCAAATTCCAAATAAACAAAGGATGAATCATTGATTGCATGAGATTCGGTCGGACCGATTGCTTCACTTCACGGAGCAAAAAATCCTTGGACTAGATCGGGGTTTCGCTGGCAGATGTGACTTACACGCAACGCAAATAAATAAATACATTGTTGCAGTGTCGGTCATCGATTTTTTCCCAAGTAAGTTCGTGCAATAAGCCCACATTCGGATCTTTTTTAAAGGACTGCTACTTACGGATCATGATCCGCACAACTGACGGACAATTGTAAAGATGTTATGGGTGTTGGGGCTATTTAATTAAAGTCTCGCGTCCTGAATGGAGCAAAAGTTACTGACTGGGCCAAGATAACATGGAACTGTATCAAATCAAGGTCGATGAAAGGACATGATTTTTTTTCGATTGTGAAAGGGTCAGTTCCTTTCCTGATCAATTTGATCAGAGATATTCCGTCTGAATTTGCGCAAGTTAATGCTTTCATTTGAGTTTAAATGTCCACTCTTCAGTGGACGGAGAATGGCTAATGGCTCCAGCGATCCAGGTCCAGGTCCAGATTCAGATCATCTCGATGATTTTCATCGTCAATTTTCTCGTTGAATTCATCAAGCCAGGGCCACATCATTCACCCACCCTCAGTGGCTCCGTCAATTCTTTTAAAATTCCCCTTTTTGATTATCTCCCCACTCCTCCCCTGGACGAACACAGACGTTAATAAATTGACAGAGGTAATAGAAAAAAAATTAGATAGTCGTACTCGTAGTCGTAGTCCCAGGCACGTACACAATTTTTTCCCCAGCGAAAAAAATTACTAGAAGCTGCGATGAAGCTAGTCTAGCTCAGAAAAACTTGAATCTTTCAGTCTCCTTTCATTTGATAAGTTTGATTTTAATTACTGCCCCTTCCCCAGTCCAATTCAACCATTCATCAAATCAAATTTTTTTTCTATTTTAAAATTCAGATCTCGAAAAGTCCGAAAAGTTAACAAAAAAGTTTTTGATACGAGCTTGACATAATAAGGAGATGCCGAGAGATCAAAAACTGGAAAGTATACAAAAAAGATCAGAAATGGGGATTTTTTTTCTATTCAGAATTAAAACCGGTCCTGGTCCTGGTCCTGAAGATGAGGATAAGGATAGGGTATGGCGAGTGTAATCATAATCTACATGAATGGATTCTTTCCATATTCATGAACTTCTTTTGGGGAATCGGGAGCACTGAATACTACTGAATATGCATCAATTCTAATGATCATCATCATCCTCATTGGAGAAAAACAACCAACAATCAAATTAGTCCAAGGGGAAGAAAAAACTTCCCCTGTGTTCAGAGCACAAACGGAAGAAAGATTTTTTATTTTGGCAGTTGGTGCTGGGGACCAGATCAGAGTGTGGTCGGCTTGCCGCCTGTTGCTCGACGAAAGGGTGCTACATTTCACTCTGAATTGTAGCAAAGACCCCACCACCACCACCACCACCACCC
>JAHZNH010001221.1:0-17115 GCA_027744355.1 Tyrannoseira gladiata
GTATACCGAAACAAAAGGTTCGTCATTTTAGATTTTAATGCGTGCAAACATGGAAAACAACGGTTATATACTGCGGCAAGCAAAATCTCAAGACATCGTAGGAAAGCATTTTTTAAAAAAATGATGGCAGATTCTAGCAATAAGCTGATCGATTAAAATTTGCGTGTCAACCTTTTAAACAATTTTAAATGTGATTATAACATTGCGAGCTATTTAAACTACAATTATAACTTAATTACTTGAATAGAGCATCAGAAAGCATTTACGAAATTTCAGGAACTTTTAGCTTTTAGCGAAAAATTCATAAATGCTTTACGATGCTCGAGAAAACAAACAGCTTTAATTGAGATATCATCGGTTGACCCAACTTAACATTGCTAGCGTCCATCATCATCGTTAACTCAGTCATTGGTAGAATTTTATAATAATAAAAATACATACACAAGTCCTGCAGTGCGTTCATAAGTTTACTTTGAGAAAACCTCGAATTAAAAACACTGGTCATTACGCAGTTGTGCTTCAGATGTTATATACAAAAGAGTGCCTGTATTCACAATCGCTTTAAGAGATAGGAATAATTAAAATCATAATAGTACGAATAAAATAAGTGCATTATTATTTTTTCGTTCTTTCCAAACCTAGTAACGACTACTACGGCATGCCTAAATTGGCTTTTGAAACTTACTCTGGATCAAGACCTCGTTTCAAGGCCTTGTGTCGGAGCTGTTGCTTCTGTCGTTCTTTCAATTCTTTCAGCTGGAAAATCATGAAACGTCTATTTAAAATGCTTATCACTATATTTAAATACTGTATCCCGATTTTAGTTATTGAAATGGCTCAAAATATATTCACGGAAATTCGCCGTTGCAACCTAAACTCTGAATTTTAGAAGATATTGTTGCGTAATTTTGGTTATATTAATTTAGCAAAAATGTATCAATCACATGTCATTTTAAAAGACGACAGAACTTTGAGACAACGAACGCTAAAAAGAAAACTTCAATCAAGTAAAGGGCATTTAAAAGCTTTCTCTCTTGACGTGGAAATCTGTCCACAGCAGCAACGGCACGGGCGTCAGCATCGTTAATTTTGTACTTATGCAGAGAGGCGCTTGAAAAAGACAGCACGGTTATTAAACTCGACTGCTGGAATAAAAAAAACTTACTCAGGCTCTAAGCCTAGTTTCATGGCTTTCTGTCGGAGTTGTTGTTTTTGTCTCTCTTTCAATTCTTTAAGCTATGCAAAAACGGTTAAAATCATGAAAATTACAGGGATATTATGACATCCTTGCAGTAATGAACTATATTGGATGGTTCATTATGTATGGATGGAAAATACTCATCCATTATCCATAAATTTTCCTCTCCTCAAGTCAAATAAAACTGATTGCAAATGACATGGATGGATCACAAAAATTGATTGCGGTCTCACAAATAATTTGATTCTTCTTCTAAAAAATCATCTTCAATTACTCTTAATTGAAAGGAGTCAGTGGTGCCATAATATTCCGCTCGTGCAGCTTCGATTCCGCCTCCAAACTATTACGTAAATATTAAAATGATCACGAATGTTTTTTAACTCATTAGGTAATAATAATGAGGTGGTCACGCTCATTGAACATGAGTTTCGCAATTTGCGTACTCCTCCACCAATATCTCCTCCTGCCATGAATCCTTTTCCAACTTGGGCTTGCTTGTGAGCCTCCATCATTGCTTGCCGCTTTCTCTCGGCCTCTTCCAGACGTCTCATTTTCTCTTCCTGTTCTGCCCGTCTTTTCTCCTCGATCTCCTTCAGACGGCGCTCCTCGTCCTGTTTCTTTCTCTCCGCCATCCGTTTCTCTTCTTGCTCACGGACAGCCTGGTAAAAAAATGGGAAATTTCGTAAGTATTACTGTGGAAAATGGCAAGAAGTTTTGTATGAAAAATGACTAAACCATTGGGGGTGAACTGTGCACTTTTTGTATCTGACCTTTCGCTTCACTTGACGCTCCTTCAATCTTTGAAGCTCGTCTTCCTCTTTCCTTCTTTGTTTCCGCCATTCCTCAATATACTCCCGGAGCTGTTCATCCAAGTCCGATCGTTTGGCTTCTTGTCTCTGTTGGGGAAACGTGAGACATTCAAGCACTTCTGCATCGGAGTAGGGCGAGTACGTAAAGTATTCCAGGAAAATATAATAGGTAAAATCACTCAAGGACTTACTTTGATGAACTCAGCTTCTCCCTTCTCGTCCCTAAAGAAAGTATCAAAAATTAAGTCAATTATTAGTTCCCCCTCGCTGGAACTCCTAGTTCTCTATCACCCCGTATCAGACTTCATGCATTTAATTGGCACAAATACTAGGAATATTTGCAACCATAATATTTCGCATTACTATTCGACTCTCGGAACAATCATCCATCAGTCCAGTAAAAACCTTTTTTTTCTCTCTTGAAACATGCGATTGCGGTAGAGTAAGAACTTCATGTCTCTTCCATAACATCATAAATCATGGTACAATGGAATAGTAATGCGATTACAGGTATTTTCCCTACATTTTCCGCCAGTAAAATATTCCACGCGGAAACAGCATTTGTTGCGGAAGCGAGAAAATGTTGCAGGAGGGACAGTAAACGAACAAATACAAACGCAGGGCAAACAAAGAAAACTCGAGGAAGCGGTATATATAAGTACATTAAGTACCTCAATAAGTATTAAGAGTAAGTTAGTATTCTCGGACATATCTTTCTATCTATTCAACACACTTTATTTTCTCTAGCTCCGTCGTCATGCCACAAATTGACATAATGCATATAATTTTATCCGAACTCGCATGAATAAATTATGCATTTTATCTAGCTCTCTCACGATCTAGTGGTGCGACTGCGGCGAGCCTCACTTTAAATTGTTAATGACGTTTACATTTCTCGACTGAGGAGTTCATTCAAAATTGAGAATTACTTACTTAAAATAATTTTCCAGTTACTACAAATCAAATTACATATATGTAACGAAACAAGAGTTAATAATGGTTCATTTTGTTATGTTTATGTCGCTTCACAGGTACAGTAATTGTCGTTGTTAGTACTACGCCCACTACGAACTTTGTACTGCTTATTATGAATTTGGATTGTTATTGTCTCCTTCATGACATGACGTGTGCATGCAAGTATGTAGTTGACGTCAATTTGAAATTTGAAAGGAGGCTCTTCTAGAAACAGCTGATTAGCCATTTCCCTTCGTCTGTAATGATAAGTGTGCTCACTAGACGACCAATTGGAGCAGTAGTATACTTTGATTGATACATGGAAAGGAATTTTCATCAATGAACTGAATTACGTATATTATTACTTTCACCTACCACACCAAACGCTCGCGACTCCCTGGACTCGAACAATGAGTAAAATGACTCTATAATATTACGCACTGGTTGTGAGCGTCGCAATAAAACTAATACTATGTGGGGGATCACTGGCACATCACACACTTGGTCTTGGTAATAGGTCCTTGAGTATTCCAGAAATAATCATTAAGTAGCTATATAGTCATCCTCATGATCATGTTATGAGAAAGAGTTGGTGGACTGGAATGGTTGGTAGGTATGTAGGCGGAGGAGAAAGGGGCAAACCATTCTCACTCACATCATCATATAACATCTTCATCATCAACTAATAAGCTTGGTTCAATGAAATATATATATATATATTTTTTTTATTAAAATACCTAGTTTGCTGGTTGCTTTCACTTCACCTCATCTCTACATTTTCCTCGAAGCCTTAATTGCATTTATACTGTGCCTGAATCAGAGAAAAATTTAATAAAGAGGCAACGACAAAAACAAAAATTCTGTACTAATAAAACGGTGGTGTGCGCGCAATGGATAGCGTCTCTTTTTCATGTGTTGTGTGTGATGTGAGGGAGGAATATTAAATTGTCAACAATAAATGTATTAAAACGATCTTATATCAAGTTCCTATAGGTGCACCTTATTTTCTACACTGCAAAAGCTGCAGAAAAGAATATTCTAATGGTCTACCTCAGTACCTACAGCAGCCTTCGTAATATGACCCATAAAATCAATTTCGAAGTAAAATTTAAAATAAATTAGGTTAGCACAAAAAGTAGGGGTAGTACAAAATATAGGATACTGTAGTTATAACGGATAAGTAGAGTACGAGACAATTCGACTTGCAGGCGGAGTCACATGCAACAGTGTAGGGTCCCATACAAGGGTTCAAGACAGGAGCAACTTTCTTCATTCAGAGTAGCCGTTGATTAGCATTGCCGACTAAATGCAACTAAATTGACTAATTTAGAATTTAATCATCGAACATCGAAATATTAATGTGCCAACGATTCTGATTTTTGCTTGATATTTGTCTTTCCTCATTTGGCGTTTTTGATTTTGTCGTTTTTGTTGGCGTGGTCGCCACATTATCCCTTCATCGCAATTAATCAACGGTCACTCTTAGGAGTCACTATATAGCGAGGTGAATTAAGCATGCGTGTAAATTCAAAGCATCTTTTGTGATTAGAAGAGGCGATAGTTTGTGCCGATATAACTTATACATGCATCACGGTTAATACATATTACATTTGAAAAAATAAATACTATTATTTTGATGTATCCATCTATTTTAAATACGAATATTCTACAGAATAAAATAATAGTTTTTGGTTAAGTAAAAGAAAAACTTACGTCTTCTTCTCAGGTTCCTTTCTGTTTTTAAGGGGCAAAGGGGTCAAGTGAGATAGGAGGTAGTTTTTTTGTGCGTGTCATTCACAACAAGTAAAGGTCAAGATTGCATAATATTTGTCAATCGGAAAAAATGTACAAAATATACAAAAGTTTTAAAGAGTGATTTTGTACAGGGATCAATCAATAATTGAATCATGAGTTTGTAATGAGCATTTATTGGAGAAGAGAACGACAGGCAATTAGCGCAGGCATAGTCAAGAGGAGGTTGTTGGCAAAAGGTGACCATATACATGTGTAAAAAAAAGAAAAAAAACAGAAAATGAAAAATGATATATTATTAAAATCATAAATAAATAGGATTTCTTCAAATACAACTTTGAGTAATGAAGTCTCATGTGTGTGAGCTCCTGCTGTGACTTTATGAATTTTGTGAAAGGACAAAAATACCCGTGGAATTAATTTTCTTGATTCTACAAAACTACCAACAATACATGGCTTCAGGTGAAGTCATTAAATTGTGAACTTTTTTTTCTTACGGCTGGTTTCCCGTTTTTCCAGTGAGATCATTAAGTATGTGCAATGTTATCTCAATTTAAGAAGATAAGGATTCTAGTTCCTCAGGCTTCGCGAAACATCCTTTAACTTTTAAATTAACTTCAAAATTGCTTACTTATTTAATTGCATGTATAGTTTACGAAGTTGATAGGATTGTGATTTAAAAAAGCAAGAGAGTCAAGTGTATGTCAAGTAGGTATGCTTTTTATCGCACGAGCAGTGTACAGCTACTCACATCAAAGAAGTGTCAAGAAAGTAATGAGGGGAGCAACTTTTGTGAGCGAAAATTCACGTGAAACGGAATATGTATAGACGTATGTAAAATGTATGTGTGTGTAAAAGAATCTCATTAGATGTGATATATGTATGTACTTTCTTCGGTGAACATCATGAGATGATGTCGTGTGCAAAAAAGGTTGCTCCTCAATTAAATCTGTTTTTTTCACACTGAAGATTGGAGAATCAATTGAAAGAATAAGTATAAACAGGGAAGATAATGTCAACCTATGTCATTGTTTGCTAGCAATAAATCAGTATTGATACTTTGGAGCAAAATCGAATATTGTGTGGAACACTCCAAGGGCATCATTTTCGCCAAGGCTGATATCATTATCATCACCCTCAACCTGAAGAGAATGAGACTTACTTCCTGTAAACAAAAAGAACAAACAATTTTTTTAGAATGCGATGATACAATAAGTCTACTCATAATGGAAATGAGCAGGTGAAGCTTATAAAATCCATTTTTGATTGAGCAAATTAAGTATGTACTTACACTTCTTCTTCGACCTCCTCCTCCTCACTGAAAAAAAACAAAGAGAGCAACTTCAATGAGAAACTCTCAATAAGTTTGAAGGCAAATGATTACATAGATTTCGAAGATTACGAAATTACAATATTGGGCAATACGACATGAGTATTTAGCGAATCGAAATTTGTTCTCCATTGAAACAACTGCGGGAGTTTTCACGAGCGCTTCTGGTGATTTTGAGCCGTCTTTAACTCAACCCATTTCTCAGAATACCCTCTTCAGCATCATGGAGGTTATTTGAAATGCTCGGGCTTTGATTCCAATTCTTAGTTATTATTCTCTTTAGTTACATTAATGCCCTTTCAAACTCGAGATGAAAGGGAGGACGATAAATAAACAACGTTGTCGGTTTCCCTACCATTGTTCATAATGTCATTGTTGATGACGATGCTACAAAATACGTGGTTTTCTGTATGCGTTCCTCACTCCAGGTCATGAATCATAGGGGGGCCACTGCAGAGGGAAATAAGGAAGCACTTTCTCTCTTTTCATCTCAAGCACCATCAAATGAGTTTAAAAGGGTGTGTCATAAATAATGCGTAAAACTCGATCTACCCACAGGAGAACTTCCTTCGTGGAAATACTTAGTCCACGGACGGACATCACTAAAAGCGAAGGAGAAAGTTCTGGGAGGAAAAAAAGCAACCGATTCGGATTTTGCTTCATCCACCTGCTACCCACTCATTCCCAATAAAAATATTTTGACAGAGAGTCGGAGTCGGAACCGCACTGCATTACATGGGCGAGTGAAACTAGAGCACGTTTATCATACGCGGCAATGCCAGATATTATAGCATATTATTCGTGTTAGTGTATCAAATTTCTTGTCATTGTCATCATCATCATCATCACCATCATCATAATCACATCATAATACATCATTTCCGATTTCATGCCCGCTATAGGAAATGACCGATGGGGAAAAGTTAGACCGAAGTGTGTGGCCTAATTGCTGCTTCTGCTGCATTGTCCGGATATTTATTTTTGCTGACTGGCCGACCAACCCAGATTGGATTGATTTTTGCAATAAAGTTTTAAGTATGCTTCACCTGCAACATGTTTTCTCTCCTCGATTTGTCTGCGCAATGCAGATATCCCCCAAGGAAAGAAATAAACTGAAGCTAATCGATTTCCAGAATGCCCCATCCCCATTCCAGCTCTTAAACTGGCGTCCGAATAAGAATGCGAATGGTTTGCATGTACTCTAGGTAAATCCACCGTTTCAAACGAGGTTTTTTTTAGAAACTCCGGTTTATACACATCATGCTTTCCTGAATGTAGATAGCTTCTGAGGGAAGGGAAACAGAAAAATTAAGGAATCCATCGTCATCACAATGTTTATGGAAGCCAGAACAGCGGAGCAAAAATAGTTTGAATTTGGTGAGGAGGAGCAGAAACTTGCTGCAATGAGTCACAGCAATAGCACAACTGACCAAAGTGAGTTTCCGCCTGTTCAATGTGCATCCGTGTGTGCGCTACTTATTCATGTGAGGCGACGGAATAGCAGCAGAGGAAAACGATGACGATGATGATGTGTTTGTTCCCTTCCTTCAGATGTGATTTGGCATTGGCACACATTTTCCACCAAAACTTGCGACCACATCATCAAACCTCACTCGATTTAAACATGTTTTCTCCGCAAGGAAAATTCTAATGAATTATGAAGTACTTAATTTTCATCTTGCTATTTTGTATACATTTGGTGCGTATGCGTAAATAGGTATGATGATTATGATGATGTAATTCCTGCTAATGGAAGAATTAAGCCCTCCGATATTTTTTTTCCACTGAGCAAGTCTATGAAGTTGTGGAGGGGAAAATGAGAATTTTGTGATGCATGGTGTTGAAGAATGCAGAAAAAATGGTTTTGGCAGGAAGAAATATCTCTGACTCCATCTTTCTCTCACCCGTATCTCTCGCTTTATAGGAAACAACATTATTATTTGCTTGTTGACGACCAACTGGCAAAAATGATGTAGTGAATATGAAGTGATAAGATAAAGACTATGAATATCAGAGAGAAAGGGGCTATATCCGTGATACTAGATTGGAAATTATGATGATGATGGTGGATGACGCATATATTTATATGTGGGGTTCGTGATTATGAGAAAAAAGTTTTTGGATCTCATTCCCTCTCCCTCCCTTTCTCCGGGTCTACAGGCTCTAGTCAAAATGTTAAATTATATCAATGAAGATGATGATGACGACGACGAGGATGATGATGATGATGATGCTGATGTAAATTAGGGAGACAGAGAAAGTCTTGAGAAAATAATGAATAGGAATGGAATGAATGGCTCTATTTGTTCTCTGCCGTGCAGGCGTAAAATTGGGGATGAAATAGAACGAGAATGTTTGAGCTAAAAACAAAACAATGTAAGAAAATTAGGGAGGCTCATGTCACAATTCCATTTTGTTTATTGCGAAATACCAGCATGGAACCTTTTTGTCAAAGCGGGGGCATATGCTTGCTCACTTGGAATATATTTGGATATAACAGTGCACAACTAATTTCCCTAATTTTGTTAAAACGAAGGACCTTGCTGCTGTTTTGGGGGCACACAAATTCTCCTAACTCTGTTCCTTTTCTTTATGGGCCGGGTTAAGTTTTGGGTTCAGAGTTTTCTTTGCTGGTTGATAAATGGGTAAAGTCGAAACTGTGCTTAGAGAGGGGATGAAATAGAACGAGAATGTTTGAGCTAAAAACAAAACAATGTAAGAAAATTAGGGAGGCTCATGTCACAATTCCATTTTGTTTATTGCGAAATACCAGCATGGAACCCTTTTGTCAGAGCGGGGGCATATGCTTGCTCACTTGGAATATATTTGGATATAGCAGGGCACAACTAATTTCCCTAATTTTGTTAAAACGAAGGACCTTGCTGCTGTTTTGGGGACACACAAACTCTCCTAACTCTGTTCCTTTTCTTTATGGGCCGGGTTAAGTTTTGGGTTCAGAGTTTTCTTTGCTGGTTGATAAATGGGTAAAGTCGAAACTGTGCTTAGAGGAGAAATATAACTTAAAAGTAGTAAAATGTGTGCTGAGGAAAGTAAAACTTACGAGTAGGCCTCTTCGTCCGACATTTTTCCGGATTTGAAGTTGTCCTAGGAGTAATGAAACACAAAAAAATTGCACTCAGTGAAGTGGGCTTCAGCTCAAGGAATTTGTGAATAGAAGGGACGGTGGTACTCTTATATTCTAGCACTCCCACGTAAATCAAACATTAATTGAATAATTAATTGATCCAAACTAAAACGATTCTGGGAGTCTGGAGAACCAACATTTCAAGTTAAAGGAATGATTGGTTCAAAAAAAATGTTTTTAAAGTGAAGGTATTATTTACTTCTTAACTGGGAGATGAGAGAGCAAGCGCCTAAAGTTGGTCGAGGAAGGTGAGGGGAGAAACACGGGAAGCAAGTGGCACGACTGACAGGGTGGATAGATATTTGGTGAGAAGACACCGTCACCCCTCGAATGGGTCCAAACCGTTAGTGCTCATCCAGAAAGAAGTCATCATCGTTATCGTCATTTCATCTGCGTCCTGTGGAAAAAGGCGAAAAAACGGAATTCCTCTCGTCTAAAAATAAATATGACAGACTGCTATTTATGCAAGAGCGAGAACCAATTCATTTTGAAGATCCCCTCCCAAAAATACATATTTCGAAAGCGGAGAAAATCGCACAGGGAAGATGTACATCTAAGCGGAAAAAAATAACACGTATTAATAATATCGTGGAACGTGGAAACGTTTACCAGAAACGAAGACGAGCAAAAAATAAAAAGCTCAATACTCATTGCTGCTGTGATTGGCTCGCAAAAAAGGTTCTTTTGGGAAGGCATAATATGAGGCTTTTCGAAATCGCATTTGCTGCTGAGCATGTAAGGCATGCATGAGCTACAGGCTACTGTAAAATGATACCTCTGAAGCATTCGACGAAAAAAAAATTATTGAAAGCGAATTTTGGAGTAAAGGCGAACACATACACTTATTGTGGGGGATGGGAAACAGGGAAATGAGAGCAAATCATACTTTTCAATCGTTCGCAACTCGGAGAGGATATTGGTCGACGAGAATTTTGGGTAGAGGATGGATGGAAGGAATATCGCACAAGCGTTCCGTATTTGAGCAAGTAAATTGAGATGAGGAGCAAGATCGTGATCAAGCTGCGCTGTAAAAACCCGTAAAAAGTAAGAAAGTCAAAAAAAAAAGTTTTTTTTTCGAAGTTGGAAAGTCAGAGGAAAATGGCGTTTTTATAAGAAGCAAAGTTGCTGAAGCTCCTTTATCATCCATCCAATGAGGAAGGCATCATCGGGTGCCTAATACAATGGACTAGAAAAACCACCGCAATGTTAATATCCACATTCATCCATCGGATGTTTGCAAGTTCGATTATTAGAACTTGTTCCTCATTAACATTCAAACTAATTTTTTTTTCTTGAGCAGGGCCGAACTGATGATGATGATCAAGAAGTAAGAAACTTTTTTAGCCCATAGTCTCGTGAAGCTCGATTGACTTCTCAACTCAAATCGGAGTGTGTAACTAATTATGGAACACATTACGGAGATTTCAGCATCTTAGGGGATCTCATTCCATTATACTGCCATTTTCAGAAAGCGATAGTCTCAGCAAGGACTTCATATAAGAAGAATTCATATAACATGAACGTGATTGTTTTTCCTCCACAAAATCCTTCGATTCGGGCATGGACAATGAGAGGAGCATGCACGTGGCGAAGATGAGCACCTATTTACTATTCAGGAAATGATTTGCCACTTATTTGAGAATTCATGATGGAAATAACTAATTTTACGATGATTTATTCACTTTATTTAAGTGTGAACGTTCCATGTGCCAATGAGATTTTCAAATTGGGAATGGATACCTGAAGCTTTAGCACACATAACCTCGATGCCACAGTGCCATTTCAAGCTGGTGATGATGATGAGTGAGAATACGATTCAGTGAAGGAATGACTGATCGTAAAATATCGCCGTATATTATCTGTATGGAACTATAAAGTACAAAAATAGGATTTTTTTTGAAGGAGTGCTATATCTGGATAGTTTGCATAGTGCATTTAGTCCCACACTAGGCCATCATATTTAACTGGAAATACGATATAAAGGCTTTACTGCTGTTGAAGAAATATGATTATTTGATTTTGGTTGTTCGAGTTATTAGCAGTTCACAGCTTCTCCTTAAAGATGCAATTAACTTCAAGTCAAGCAAGCCCATTAATCTCGGAGCATTAAATTTTTCGTAATATTATAATATTTAGTGCGATACATTTTTCCTTGAAGGATTCGATACGACAAGAGGATTTTTACCGTCTGACAATGAACTACACGAAGCTGAAAATCTAAATTACAAATAAAAAACTTCAATTATATTCTATGTTCGAGTAGATGCGGAGACAAATCCATGAAAGAATTATGTACTTTACTAATCCTTGGTCTCCGTCTCAGATTTGCAGCCATCGTGTCAAGCAGTGCATTTTTCTTGAGCTGATTTCTGCGTCAGAAGAACACTGTACAAGTGGTGCTTATTGTGCTTAGCTCATGCATCTTGTAAAGTAAATGGGGATGATGCATCCATTGTATAACATTCCGCATTTTTGCATATAATTATGCATGACAACAGAAGCAACATTTCTCTATTATGCAAAGGTATTAATGGAAAATGAGGAAGTAGTGACAAGTAAAAAAAATATATGTGTATCTATCTATATGATGCTCACGATGATAATGATGACGATGACGACGACGACGACTACCACGCTACCGCTTTTTTTACTCGTGATGGTGATTACAGCAAGCGGACGGAAGAAGTTTCCCCTTTTTTGCGAGTACTATAACTAAGGCCATCCTTTTGCTTCGCTCTTTGGCTGGCTGGCTTGGGTTGCCTGTCAAGAGACGTAACGCAGCTTTTCTCAAAGTGCTCAAAGAAGCAAAATCATTACTCTCAATTTTTCTCCTTCGAAAAAAATGAACATTTCACGATGAATGGACTATAATAAGTTATATTCGTATCCCCATTTTTTCGCTTACCTACACACATTTTCGCACTGCGAAAGAGCAGCATTTTTTTCAACATCATCCGATTCACGATTTTCGTCGAAGGTGAGTTGTGAATTTTGGTGAGTTTGCTGAACAATATCGTGTGGATGACATGATGACGCTGGGTTGACTGGGTTCTTTACTGTTTTTCGCACTATACGAAAAATTGTGGTTTGGCTCGACGGTGATGATGATGATGATGATGATGTATCTGGTAGTGTAGAAGTTTGCATATAGACACTCATTCACATTCCAAAGGGCTCCATTGCATAAAAAAATGGAAAACGAAACTATCGCATCGATACCTTTCAAATAAGCGAGGCAACAATAGTCGCATAAGTATCATATTTTCGAAAAGATTTGATTCATAACTCCGTCGTAAAAAGAGCAACCCAATGCTGTCTTCTTAGTGGGTAAGCTATTTAATGTGTAAAAAGATTTTTGCACGCCTGCACGAGAGATTCAGTTATGGAGTGTTGCAACGAGGACTGTACATCATCATCAACAACAGCAACAGCATCATCGTCATCAATCGAACCTTTAAAAGAAATGAACGAAACATGCAATAAAGCAATTTTCGATGTGTGTTCTTGCGGGGCAGGAGGCAAATAAAATGTATCGGGAGCGAAGTTTATGAGAATCCTAAAAGGCAAACTACTTTTGTCGAAAAGGATAACATGGAGATTGGGTCAGATTTGGGAGGTATGGAAGTCTACGGCAAAAAATAACAATATTCAAAATGCCTGATACCTACCTTATTCGCTGCTACAACTCCTTGGGCTTTAGTCTTCACCTCCATAGAGAGAGGTCCCGTCTAGATAAACTTTTCCTATTTAATGGCTCAACATACGGTCCATAGAATTCGCAATTACATGTACTCACGGTGGAGAATGTAGGTATATGGTATGGTATGGTTCGAAGTGAATGTATTATAACTGAAAATCACGATTTTAAGAAGGCTAAGCAATGTATCATCGACATCATTGAGTCGCTCAATATTTTCCTCTTTTTCTTTTTAGACTTTATCGCAGCAATTTTTTTAAGATGTGCAATGTTTAGAAAACTCTGAAGCTTACGCTGGGCTCATGCCTAATGTACAGAATAAATATGCATGCCTGTTAGCCACGTTCTGCATGACTTGCACTTAAAATAGAAAAAAATTTGGGATTTTGAAATGTGGCAGCTACATTTTGGGTCGGTTGGTCGGTCGGTTGGTTGGTGCTGGTGATGTGAGGTATGATGAGGGTGAGGAGTTGTAGGAACCACTGTGTGGAGAAAATGTAGGAGATGGAGTAACGTTCCGCATCCTATTTTTACAAAAATATTCATAAACAAGAAAAAATTTCGAAGCTGAGGCTTGGAGAAGGAAAAAAAGGAGTGAGGAAATATAGGATATTGGAACACTCCCAGAGAGAAAAGATTGACTCGAGCTGAGCGGAAGTGAGTGAGCACGGTTAAAAACGCTATATCGTGTAGGAGTTACAAGAAAATGAATAATATTACGGCTTCATGTCTTGAACTTAAAGGAACCAGGATATTATGCCATGCCACTATAANGTAGGAGTTACAAGAAAATGAATAATATTACGGCTTCATGTCTTGAACTTAAAGGAACCAGGATATTATGCCATGCCACTATAATATTTACATAAGCTGATCGAGTGACTGACTGAGCCTCGAAAAAAATGAGACTGAAGCCAATATCATAACCAAAATCGAGCATTACTTACTTACTTACTTACTTGCTTATGTCGATGAGGTATTTAGGAGAAATTGTGACTAGGGCCTCACAACAGTTGGCGATTGGGGAAATGATTTCAATGAAATTGATGGGGAACCAACCGTTCATCTCAAATCAAGCTTGATGGACTCGAGCGAGCATATTTCTCCAAAACAAAGAAAATTCGTTTGACACATGATTACTGATTACAATTCTTTTGTTTTTCGCAGCAAAATAGTTTGAGTCAGTTGAGTGCTTCAAAAATGATCTAAGGCGATTACTCAAAGCATCTATCTACTATCCTAGGAAGAATCCGTATAGGACTCTCGCTGAAACGGCTACGCTACGCCGACCGAAAAACTCATCGATTAAAAATGAAAAGATTTTATGGAAGTAGTAGATTTGAAAGCCCAAGTATTGAGGGAGATTCTCTCAAGGCTATAAATTTCGATCAGTTGAGTCCGCTAGGATTTTTCGTGTTAATTAATTGCCACACTCTAATTAGGGACTCTTCCCGACAGAGCCCATCCTACATCATAGATTAGCACATTGATTGCTTAAGTTTACTCAAACTTATTAGAATCCCCTACTGGAGAAAATATTGGATCCCTTGATTCCTTTCCGCACGTTTATTGTATCTAATCCCATCCAATAATTATATTAGCTAGAAAAAAGGAGTATTAGTGCTGAGCTTCCTGTTTCCTCCATGGAACGGATTTACTCCATCCCTTCCTTTTGACAAGATGCATGAGGAGAGTCTTATCAAAAGCATATTTTTTCATTAAAAAATCACACAGCCAGAAGCTATTCTCTGCCTGGCGTGGCGGTAAATTATTAAAATGCTTCCCTATGATCTGATCATGTTGGATGGTATTTCGTCTTCCTTCCTTCCACTAATAGAAGCCTTTATTTTATCTCGACATTTCTAAGGCTCCTCTTTCCCAACACACCAGCTAGCCAGCCAGCCGGGAGAGCCAGGTAGATAGCATTTTTGTCGATTTCCTATTATTATTTTAAGTAGCAAAAGCATTCTTGTGTAGGTGGTCAACCCATACTTTTGGTTTCGCTTAAGTCTACTTCCTTTCCTTCAATGCTTCTTCGCCCAGCTTCCCTCCCTTGATCCTGAACTGAGAGAATAAGTGTTAGTAGTAGTGGTAAGGGCTAAAGAACGAAATGTTTAAGTCGATGAAGGAAGTTAAAGAGAGGAAGCTGCTAGGAATGTTCAAGCTCCAAAGGCTCCACGGATTTTTAGCCCATCGCCAAAAAAAATCGAGACTATATATGTAGTAGTACTTCATAACAGGCGTCCGGCAAAATCATGAAGTGTTTCAGCATTTAATTTCAGTAGACACTATGAAGCGCTGCTTGCATTCCAATTCCAATTTACGCAACGTTGTATTATTATTGTTGTTGTTGCTGCTGCTACTGCTGCTTTTTTTGCAATCCGCTAGCACGCTTAAATTGACTGCAGTATTATTTTGTAGGAAGTGCATTTGCACGCAAAATACGTGTAACCAGCAAAAGTTCGTGATAAGCAGTTAAGCTGAAAAGAGGTGTCTACTTTAATGAAGTCACAATTTGCGAGAGTTGCGAAAACGAAAAGAAAAGGAATGCGCGCAGATGCGTTGTTTGCTGTTGGAAGGAAATTGTGTTTCATTCTACACGTATCGCCAAATTACATTATTATTGCGTGAACGGAGGGAAAAAGATGCACTAAAACAATTTTCTTCTGAAGTGTGACGAAGACGTGAGACGCACGCACTACCTACTCAGAAATGCATGCTTGTGTTTTGAATCGTGATTCTATCATGAGAATTAAGGGACTTCATATTAATAAAAAGATGATCAGATCACTCCCATTCATGAATATCTTTTTCCCCTCCAAATTTATTAGCAAAATTATGCAATTAAAATTTTGCGGATGTTGCACGAATCCTACGAAAATTACATGTTGATAAATGATTAATGCATCGAGGAGGAAGTTACTGCCCAATCAGGATGGAATTGCAGGAGAGATGATTAAATTTAGAAGATAAGGTGAGTGTCTAAAATATAACCGCAATTAAGTTAGTAAGTGGTGAGTAGTCTTTTTAGCTGTACTTTCCGCGCTCAGATACTAAAATAGAGATTTTGTTGTATTTAGTTTCTTTTTATTTGGGGAGGGTTACATGAATTGACAGGAAAAAATGGAGGGAGCAAAGCCTTTTCAAAACTGAAAACTCATCTTGCTGGCATACAAATTCGGACTATAGTATTCAGGGGATTTTATCCTGGCTTTGTGTTCTCCCGAAATGTAAGTTAGCTTAAACAGAAAAAATCCTGGAGGATGAGAGCATGTGGGAAAAAGCGAATGAGATTTAAGAGATTCCGTCGGCTTTTGTTCTCTCTATTAACTAAAACAAAGCATACAGCATGTTTCAGTGATGGAATCCTAGTCTAGTCATCCTCATCATCATCAGCTTGAAGCTTTGGCAAACACCTGTCTCCAGTTTCCCTTTGAGTGAGTGAGTCGAGTCGAGTCCGTATTTGAGCCAGCACTGGTACAACTGAATACTACAACGGAGTTTTTTTGTATCTGGTCGTTGGAAGGAATCATTCTATGATGGAAGGAGTTGCTGCATAATTGATGGGAATCTTGAATTGTGTGGAGCAACAAGAACCCTTCCACCTTGGGTATAGGAAGGCTTACTTGAAAAAATGCACATACTTATATACCGTTTCGGGGGATCATGATGATGATAAGGCGTGGATCATACCATACCATACCACAGAAAACTCGGGTGGAAAGAGGAGGAAAGAGAGACAAAACTTTATCCAGGAAAGAATATTACTACTTTATTACGTACTTTTGGGAATTTTACTTTGTTTTTGGAACTTCTTCACAGCCCAACTGCGATTCCGTGAAGGACTAACGTTTTCTTAAGTCCTTTAATATTTTACGACTGATCCAGTTTCCTTGTGGAGCATGCATCATGCAATAATAATAATTCCTTTGCTTACCTCACGGAGATGCTGGAACGCGAAGGAAGGAAAAAGAGTTACGATAACACAAGTTCTCCAGACTGGACATATGAAAAAGAGAGAGAGAAAGGAGATGGTGGTGGTGAGGAAGAGGATGATGATCATGAGGGAGAAGATGCACTCATTCCTAGCTATTGAGCTTAAGGTGGAAGAAACGAAGGGACGGTGGCTAATAAGGCACGGTTGGAAATAAAATGAGTGGAGGGCAAAAGTGCACGATTTATGCCCCCGAAGATACGAGCAAAGTCATAGGGATTACGGACTATTTATTA
>JAHZNH010001222.1:0-16773 GCA_027744355.1 Tyrannoseira gladiata
CTCTTTGTGGATACCTCTGCAAAGAAGGAATGTACTTTGACTTTTACCCAAAATTCATTAACAGCGTCCCCAACACTTTCCGAAAAAGATAACGGGGGCGCCCGCTGCGTGCAAGAAAATTTTATTGAGTTCTATTCCACACGCCAAATGAAAGTAGAGCACATCTTAATTGTTTCCCCCTGAGCTATTAACTCTTCAGGTGTTTTCGCCATTTTCATTGAAAGATGTTGGTTACCACTAACGACAACGACACACTATATAACTTAAGTACTGGAAAATGTATTAAGCTGTATACGCAGTTCCGTTTGCCTGTATGAAACGTCATGTAAAATAATAATTGAAATACGTATCTTAGTACAAGTTTCTAAATCAGCCATTCGTTACTACCACAAAGTGCATAAATGAGAATTCGGGGCAATAGTTTATCGGGGGAAAAGCATGGGTTTTTGAATAATGGTAAAGCAGCGTAAAGATTTTTTTCCATCCCATACGGGCGTATCGACGTCATTTGTGTAGCGACTGTACCCTTCCACTCTGTGGAGTGAAACTGACACTAGCCATCACACGGCTTTTGAAGTCTCGTGGAGAGGTGAAAATTAGAAGTACGACTTGCTTAGTGCCGGATAAAAATCACGATCACGACTAGATTTCTCGCGAATCCACAAACATTTTTTTCAATACCTGTTTCACTCCTTCTCTCATCCTCGTCATTTTTATGCAAGCCAAAGCGATTCGAATAATCACTAAGGATCATCGATGGTGTGTGTTGCCCACAGGGAAAAAAAAGCTTCCAAGAAAGGTGAAGACACGAACGTGCATTGTTTACCGAGTTGGTATACATGCATATTTTCAACGATATACACGTTATTAGTTCGTATCAACACCGCATGGCATTAGTGCATTGTCACTACCGAGATTTCAAACTTTCGAGGCTTTCGCTAATCACAAGTGGTTAGATTGCGGTTACTTGAAACGCTTTGCATTATTTCAGTGTCAGTTGCGATAATCTGTCAATGTCACCTTAAATGTTGGCTAGTGTACTTAGTACAATTGAATGTGTTTGTGAGAGCTTCGAGGGGGCTTAATTCTATCGCTCAATTTAGTACTTACTTGTTGCCAGCTTTTAAATGGGTTTAGGAAATTGCTAATCAAATTGCCATTTAATAATAATAGTAATACTGGTTCCTTTCATACTAAATCCAATTAGCACAACTTCAACCTATTTAATTCTTGTTGTTACTAAATAATACAATACTAATGCTTTTAAAACCATGTCTTCAGCGACTTGCTGGTGGTGGGTTAAGATCGAATCTTTGAGTCCACAATGAAAAAGCCCTTCACGTCACATCACGTCACCGTGACTAAAGAGGGCTTATGAAGACTTTTGGTTTTCACAACGAGATAAATCTTTTTAATGAACTCCGCATGAATATTTTGTTCACTATGATTTCACATGACAGTTATATGAAAACAAAAAAAAATACGAAGGTCCTGATTTTCATTGCCGTCCATATTTGGAAGTCTCATTTTACTTAATGCATAAATTTAGATTGCCAGTGCAGTCAACATCATCAACATGACCACTTTAAGAAGCGGAACACTTATATTAAATTTTTATTAGAAATGCAAAATGACATGAAAGATTTATCCCGTCTCCTCGCATTAAACACATGCTGCTGTGGGGTTCAATAATCACCACTGATAGGGAGTTGGAATTGCAAGCGTGAAAGTTAAGTTGATCTAGAAACGGGATAGAGGGACAGACGTCGCGATTGCAGCAATCGCATGAAGACAATGAGAGCACATTTCGCAGTATCATGAACTTGATGTTGTGACGCAAGGATAAAAAATATCATCTACTTATCTACTCATCTATTTACTTACCACCCTTTTACATAGAGCTTCATCGTGATATTCATTGAGATTTTATTTCGATCCCAACCAACTACTCAGAGATCATGGATTTTCAACAAGGATAAATTTTTTGCATTTATGATCACCCCAGAAGATTTAATTCCACTCCCATCACACTCACAATTCCAGATGTATTTATGCAACAAGCACAGTCGTTAAACTTTGCGGTCGTAATATTTTTGCACTTGGTCCCATGTCAACGGTGATGTACACCCTAAAATTAGAAAATATTCGGTACGTTTAATTTCCCATTAGGATTCAAGGTGAGCGTGGTAAATAAGAGTGATTCACGCCATAACCCGATGAAAATAAGCTTTATCGCTGATTTTTATTCGCGTGATAGTTAAAAATCCCTGGTGTAGTAAGTGTAGGGTGCCAAAAATGAATAAAACATTAATTAAATCACGTGTAATCAACTCAAATTACCGATGTATGATGACATGTGCAGCATGTAAGGATTTTGGCGAAAGGTGTAAACGGCCTTGTTAGTGGTGAATATTTCATTTGAGGTTGGCACCCCCACTTTTCACATTACTTAAACATGTGTGTGGCAGAATTGTCGTGCAACGCATCGAAACGCAAATGAGCAGTTATTTTCTCGTGGTTATGTACTCAAATTTATTTTTGAGGATACACTCTGACAGTGGAAGGGATGGGATGATTTCTCAGAATTTATTGCAATAGCGTGGAGAAAACTTTATGTACGCAGTAAAAAAGTATACATTAATATAATGCGATTTTAAAATTCTCGGTGAGAAACTGCGGGGAAAAACTTAGATGGGGGATGTTTTTAGAGGTGCGTTTCTACCATCGCTATAAATAAATGTTTACGCTTCACATCTATCGCATCAATAATTCATCAGCGATTCGAAAGAAAAAACGAGACGAATCCAATATTGTGATATTGAAGGGAAAGGAAATTCTCGAGTAAAGAAGGTAAAATCTTTTAGCTGAAATGCACTGCCATGCATGCAGGCCCTGTATGTTTGTTCCGTACTGTGATGGTGAAGAAAATGTGTGAAATGAATTACTCTCACGAAGGAAATGTTGTGTGCACTAGCTCGTTTTGTGCTCTTTGCACAGTGGAGAAAATAAAATCACCATTACAAATCCAGCGTAGGACTAACTTTATTGATTAGAAATGAATTACTCTCACGAAGGAAATGTTGTGTGCACTAGCTCGTTTTGTGCTCTTTGCACAGTGGAGAAAATAAAATCACCATTACAAATCCAGCGTAGGACTAACTTCCTGTGTTTTATTGATTCGCTAACTTCCCGATGGTATAATTTCAATCGGACGAGCTCATTACTGGTATTTCGGAAGCACTCCAGCTCAAGCAACCTCTCAACCATAAATATAATCCTATGTTAAGTACATCAAACGAATGTAAGGGAAAACTTGGACGAAATTATTCTTAAGATTGAGAAGCTGCATTGAAATAACACCATTTTAAAACAAAGCGAGCTGGTATCTTGTTCCAATGCAAAGTATGTTAGTTTATCATCTATTTCTGATTCGAAATCAATAATTCTCCGAGTAAGACGTGCATCTTGTTTATGCGATCCTATAGAAAATGCGGGGAACAAAACTAGGCTAAGAAAATATGCGGAATTGCTGGCGACCATACGAGGGTAAATAAGTAGGTTTTTGATCGAACAAGGCCAATTTGTTCGTATAGGTCTCTATTGATTTTATTTGGTAGGTAGCTCCAGCCTCCATGGCCAATTTACTTGGACATAGAATCGTCGAAGTCTGAAAACTGGAACAGCAGAAACTTTTACGCTCTAGAAAAGGCAATCCGATTCTTAATGGCTTAAATTATTATTATTTTTGCTTACAACCCATTTTGCTTATAGCTTGTTGTGAGGAATTACGCAGTACTTTTTATTCATTAGGCGTCTCCTAATCAGCTCAGAGTTTGAAGAATGACTGCAATTTCCTCAAATTGAGACCGCTATATGAGTAGCCCCGTCTTGGATTCTGATTTCTGTCCAAGGGTTAAAGATGATATAAAATTTTTGACGGTTCAAATGCAGCCACTCTTTCATCGAAAACGATGGTTTGCACATCATCCAATTTTCTTATATTTTTTCTGAAAAAGACTGAACCACGACTTGGAAGAAAGTTGCTTCTTACTTTTCTTGGTGTATATAATGCCTTTTTTCTGTCATTGGCCGTGCAAACCACGTATTTAATGTCGTCCTTCTCGTGAACGGATGTGTTCCATGAAGTTCATGAGTCAGCTCAAAATAACCTATGAAAGCAGAGATATAGTGACGGTGTGTTGGATTGAATCGCCACAAGAAAGAGTGAGGCAGAGGACGGACGGCGGAAATTGTCAATGTATGAAGGGAAAGATGAGGTACAACTCTCAAGAGTCAATCCCAGTTAGTTTGCTTGCACCGAAGTGGATGTGAGCTCAATGAAACGTGATCAAAATCATTAGTAGATTCCGATTTCATACCAGGGAGTCGACTGCAAGCTACGACATCGCAGTGCGATCACTGAGATGATAGGAAGACCGTTTTGATCGTAAAAAACGAAAACCTGCATCACGAAATCTTACATGCGTGTGTGAGCAATACCAGTATACGATGTCCGTAAAGCCCTAGGCTTGTGAATGAGTGAGACACAGTGATATAAAGAACTCCGTTTTGGAAACTGCATGAGTTTTTTTTTGAAAGTTGACATGCTTTCTTTTCATGTCTTATCAAGATAAACTATATTTGAGCGATTGTTGATCTGTTACAAACTTTTATATCGTTCGTTTTTCCTTTCATGTGATGATATCTCCTGTCATAATAATAATCTTTGCTTTGGCGAACGCAGGAAAAAATTCTCATGAATGAGCTTGCCCAAATTTGGTTAAGACGTCGTGCCAAAGGTTGCTTGAGAACGAGGACTGTATCCAACAAGAGGTCAGAAGAATGACCTAAATATTTAGCGGAATTCGTGAAAGGAATTCTCTGTTCGTAGAATTCTCATTTCACTAGCACTGTGCTTCGATGTAAATTTGGTGGAGTAAGTACCACGGATAGTTATGAATTCGTGACTTTGCTGGTATGCCAAAATTCCAAAAAACGAGGTTCTTTATTCCTCATTTCAATTAGGGACGAAAAGACTCCTTTTATGGTAAAATGTGATGAGGCAAATCGCGAATAACAAGCGCCTCCAACACAAGGCAATGCACTTTTCAGCACCTTTGTCTCACCAATCACCACCTCCGGTATTCCGAGGAAGCAAGGTCGAAAGATTGTCTATCCACATGAGCAATAAATTTTTATTTTATTCCTACTTTTCTCCTCGCCCTCCTTGGCTCTTTACGCTCTGCTCGTTAAATAATTCCGTCTCCGAGGGGAATCACATATCAACTTGTTCTTCAACTTCTTTGCTCATAGCTTTAATTGCATTATCTCACCACCTGAATGCTCAGTTTCAGCTGGTACTTTAGCAGAACGGGAAAGTTGAAAAAGAAAGATCGAGGAGAAAAGGTAGGAAGGAGTCACCTCGCCTCAGAGAGAAAAACTTCGATTTGGGAGAATTTCGTTTTCAGACTGTAGCAGAATTCACATGTTTTAGGAACAGTGGTCGCGGTCACTGGGTTATACATAGAATGTAAATATTGAAGTCTGAGCTAGTTTTCATTTCACTTGTGTAATTTTTAATTGCAGTGGAACCATTCCGAAGTTAAAATGTTCATTTCATTTGGTTGAGCTCACACTGTGTCCATGTCTGAGATTCTGGTTCCCCTGCTAAAATCAAATGTAATTTTCATTCGTCCCGAGTAAGTACATATCGTCAGTTATACGAGGAGGACTCTTACACATCTTTTTTATTGGTGGCCATCATAAAATCCTAGTACCTGAAACTGGATAGTGTGCTCTTTCCTTAGTTATTAGTGATAATGGAACACTTGATTAATTGGAAGAAGCAAAGTTGAGTGAAAGCAGTAATGAGCCAAATTTTCGGAACGCAGCATCCCTCACTCACAATGAGCAAGGAAAGTACGTAGAATTTATTTCATGATTTCACTCCATATGGAGCATGCTATTATCGTTATGAGTCTACTTACTTAGTTAGTTAGTATCCTCTACGTCACATCACAGATTAACGCTCCGGTCCTATAAACGCCCTGATTTTTTACGTTCTTTTCGCCAATTAAAATAGAATTTTTCCTTCATTGGGAGGCATATTCCGCTTAAAAATTAATACATCGTCTCGTAGCATTTCTCGTGTGATTATTCTTTAGGTATGGAAAGCATATATACGGTTTGAGAAATGAGTGCCTGTATACTTAAATGGATTTTTTATGGTGATGCTATTATTAAGGAACATCTCCAAAAATAATTTTTCTGGAAGCGAAAAATCTACTCGAGATCTTTTCCATTTACCAGCAGATATAAAGGCAATGAGCCTTGATACAAAATATGGATGTGGAAGGAGTACTATATGCTATGAGTCTACTATCTACTGATGTTGGTCTTGGTAATATAGTACTTTTGTTTGCCTAATCTCTGCTCTTGATTGATGCTCAACGCATCAAATCAAATCCAATCTTTTCAGGTTTCTGGCTTCAATTTGCTCTTTGGAAGTAAGTAAGTGAACACACGAAATTTGATTACCTCATCATGGGATGAAATTGGATTCATTGCTTAGCCCTGCTGCAAAATCAAGTTAAATCCTTTCCCGAAACGGAGAGGTAGACAGAAAAGACTTACCCTGCATCAGATCAAAAACGGATGCGTATGGATCTTGGGTAAAAAATCTTTGCCTTCCCCTTTCGGTGCGTCGCCTTTTAGTGGTTATAATTGCCGTTATTTGAGCTGAAGGAGAGACGCAGGTTTTCCGGTTGATCGCCTCAACGAACAACACACCACTATTCCTCTAACCTATGCAATAATTGAGCTGGCATAGTGAAGCCCCCTTGACACTCACAAAGTAAGTATGCATGGACCAAGACGACATAATTAATAATCATAATAAATTTCTGAGTAATGAATTTATACGTAAGGAGCCATAAACTAATATATATTGTACATGCAAAAGCTTTAAAGAAGGATACACAAAGTGAGTACATTAGTTTGTTCTGTGTGTCGCTCAAACCTTTATTTGGGCACACGTTTGCTCAAGGTAACCATCCCGTCGTCACCTTATAGGTTATTTTTTGTAATAAACATCCGGAGTTGTCTCGCAGCTTTTGTTTGTTTGTGTACTTAAGTGAGCAGCTGCTAGGAGCAATCTTTTCATGCAAAAGTCACAAGTCAGTCCCCCTAGCTTTCGGCTTTTTTACCTTCTTGAGTAAACAATCACACTGCCATATAGATTTACACCTAATAGCAAAACTTTGGTCTGAGACTAGACTCTCTGGATCATTTACTCATTCATGAAAGCGTTGCTTTGTGTAGTAGGAGTGGTAGTAAACTGCTACTTTTTGCTCCACACATTAGCAGTTGGTTCAAACGAGTCGTTTGTCACCTCGTTACTTTGGCTTAACGTAGTTACTTAAGAGAATATCATCAGAAGTCACACGTTTTGAGGCAAGGAGGCTGAAAAAAGGAGAGCTGAAAGGAAGAAAAAAAGGAATTAGGAAATGAAGATTTCTTGAGTCTTTTCCACAGAAAGAAATCTTTCCTTCCCAAAAGAGGAAGAGTATCGTATTATTTTGGAGTTTTATTACGGATGTGTCCAGTATTTCTTTGAAACGTAACTTTCATTTTTTTGCTTCCTGTCCCATTCATTCATTTCTTGTGAGATGCTTTGAAGAAGAAGAAGAATAATAACTCACTTTACCAAATAGGAAAAAATCCGGCCCAGAGGAACACGATACGCTCATTTTTCATTTCTTCTCGTATTGTGATTTTTAATTTGCCTGAGTATCCGAGGAGTCATACTTCTCTATGTTAGGGGCATCCCATCCCAAGCTACTTAACCACCATCCACCTACCCTGTAAAAAACTACATTATGTGACGCTTTAACTCTAACTCTGTGCATTCTCCATCCATAATTATGAGGATTTTTACTGTCTTGGCTTCTAAAAACGAGGGCAGTGGAATTCTCCGTGGGTGTTTTGAAAAAAAAGATGAATCCTCAAATCAAATCTGCGAGTCTGCGTTCGAACAAGTTTGATTGGATTCAGTTCCCCTTGCGAGTTCATTGATTCACGAACATTGCAAACTTACTGAAACCCTTTTCTCTAGAACGCCACCTGCGCATTTAACGTCACTAAAACCAAAAGAGAAACTGTTGAGACCTCATTATGCTGTTGTGTTCTTGGTGCTAGTCTCACTCATTCTTTAGTTGGAGGGAATTATTATTCTGTCAATTCATCGAAAGATTCGAACATGCATGCCGACCAAGAATGGGAGAAAATCGCTCATAACTTTGAAGAGAGTTGTAGGAATTTCAAATTGTGAAATGGGATTTGCGCGATCGACGCCTAAACCAGAATGCTCAGAGCAATGTTCATGAGGAAGGTTCTAGTGACATGACAATTATTGTTGCCTCTGCTTTCTTGGAACGCGAACACCACGCATGAGTTTCTACTCATGAGGGAAAATGTCATTCCATCTCAGAAATAATAGTATTGCACTTAACCTTGATTTCGAATACCGTTGCGTTGCAATGCAGCTCTGAAACTTGAAGAGAGTAAGTATTTACCACGATTGTGTGGGCGAACGAATTGTCTGAGTGAGTTGCGTACTCTGTTGTATTTACTTGTATGCAAGAAAAGAACGACTGACTGACTGAGAGGCCATCAAAGTTCAAAGTTATTGTAATGCGACTTTGTCAATACTGCTCGTAAATTGTTGCGTTGAGGGAGTGAAACTGTGTTGTTTTTCCCAAATACCTAAGAAAAAGTACACCTCTGAAGGGAAAATGATCCTTATCTCTTACCATTTAAATGCAAACATGCGTGTGTACGTTGAAATCATTATTTTAGCGTGTTCCTGCATTCATTTCTATTTTGCATGCTAGAGTAGGAGAGAAAAACAGAGGTGATGACTTTAAGGGAATGGATGGAAAAAATATATTTATAAAAATCCCTATTAGGAGCAATACCAGCTACTAGGGGATTGAGAAGAGCTGTAATAGTAATACGGAAGTCAAACTTCTTGAATTTCATTTGCTTTTCTACGCACACTGCTGAAATTACTTCTACTATTAGGTAGTGTCTCAGCCAGCCAGTGCCTTTTCAAGGCGGGCTACTATTGTCGGATTGTATATCGTGTCATGTGCGCTCATTTCACGTGGCTCTGTCCCATTAAAATTCGCATTTTCCCATATAGGACAGCAAAAATCGCATGAAAAGGGTCGCCGAAGTAAAATGCTTAAAGTCTAATTGACATGCTTGGTTCCCGTAGCTGTAACAAAAGACGCATGAATATGGCATTAGGGTAGAGAAATAAAGTCATTGTACTTTAAATCTAATACCTGGGGGAACCACAACGATCCTATTCAGGAAGTAACAAAGACTCATGAAGAAGAAAATTGAAGGCATCTTCAAATTCATACTCTCAAGATCCTTGTGTTTTTATTGTTCCATACTCCAAGTTCAGTCATGTTCTCACGGAGCACACAACGCTTTCTTCTCTCCTTCGTACGTACCTCTGGCTTAAACAATGAGGACGAAATTAAATTGAATATTTTTTCCACGTCTCATTCACAGAAAGTTGGTCCTATTCCCATTGTCTCTTGATTATTGCGTATCAACTTCCAAATAAATATGTATACCTACACGTACTCCCATACTGCGTGTGTGTTTCGAACTTGAATTTTTTTATTTAGTCGCACAGTCAGTGTGAATTCCCCATTGCTTGTTTCCGCGTTCTGGTTCCACGAAGATGTTTTTTCCGCATAGAAATTCTGCAGTAGTAGTACATTTGCTAAATGAGTACCCGGCTTATTTTGTCGTTTTTTCCATGGAAAAAGTAGAAGTGATATTAGTTGTATGCGGGTCCTTTCCCCTCCACCACCATCACCATCCATCCATTCATGTGTCCCGCACTATTACATCTTTCTTCTATATTTTCGCTTATTATTGCATTCCATGCTTTCCTGTTTCTCTATCATCATGAAGGAGCGCCCCAGAGGAGACGAATTTCATTGTTTTCAAGCTTCCCGTTCTTCCGTTGTCTCGTTGCGGTACATAGAGATAAGTGTTTGCCTCCGATAGCTTGTTTTTTCTACTTAATAGGTCCAATAGCTTCGTTCCTCAGACTTTCCTCTACTGAATTTATCTTGTGAAACATGACGGGTATTAAGGCATAACCGATTCTTTTTCTTTTCCTATGATTTTTATTTACTTACTGTTAGGTAATACCATGTATTTTCTGCATACATGTTGGCGCCGCTCTTGATCATCAATAAGAAATATTTGCCCTCTTCTGTCTTTCCGTCGTTTCCATTGGCTTACCTTATCAATTTTCGTTGGCTGTACCGTAGGGCGGAGACATTTTTTTTGGAGGAAGAATGTCCGCAAAAAAGTCTACGGATGCCCTATATTTTCCTCCCGAATCCAGGACGAAGACCGATTGAAAGCCTTTTGTAAATCACCAATCATCCATGCCAGATCTTTCCTTTTACGCCTTACATGAATGATTATATGAGCGAGGAAAAAATCGGGACATGAGGTTGTGATGGCAAACAAGTGTTTGTAGTACACGACAGTAAATGACATGCAACAAAGATAGCATTGCTCTAGGTAGTATACATTCAACTCAAAGACGTGAAATACGAGATTGTTAATAAAAATAGGGAGACGCGTGAAGGATAAATTGCTAAAGGACTTGAGCGGCGGAAGAGGAAAAGAAGATGAAGAAGGGAAGACAAGCTGCCTCGCTACTAGATACTGTATAGCAATGCATATAGCTATTTGACGTTCGCTCCATTCAGTTAGAGAAATATTACCAAGATTCTTTTTTGCTACAGTTTGCTCTTGAGATTGGTCGCATTACGTCCTTTATGTGACGGATTCAAGAGGAAGTGAGAAAGAGAGTGGAAATAGGCCTGAAAGAAGCGAAAAATCTCATTTTTGGCCTTAAGAAATCCTTTTTTTATTTCTTCCGAAAACAACCATTCCATTTTAACGGGGTCGCAGCGAGCGGGCACAGTTCAATCCACACCAGAGTTCCAGATATCATTCTTCAAAATATAGGGACTTGTATTTCTGTCCGAGATTAAACTGTCACGAACACGATTTTTGTATTAGAGCAGTATGTGAAGTTTTAAATTGAACAATTAACTTTGATATAATAGTTAGAAAGCATGTAAATTGAAAAATTTCTAAAAAGGAAAATCTCATTAGTGGTATCTATTCCTATCATCCCATTCCTACAAAAACCACATTTTCATGAATGCAAAAGTGGAACGAATGGCAGGAATACGTAGCCTTCTATGAAAATATCTGCTGTCTTAAATGCAAGGTGCTGGAATTCGAAAGTGGGAAAAGTACGTTTTGAGGCTAGGAAGGGCTCTTCTCAGAATTAAGTCTTCTACTTACGATGGGAATGGGATCATGGTACATTCATAATTTTTATTACTTTACCACTCTCTCACATACTCCGTCCGTAACTCACAACTGGGCTTCTGTAGTAGTGTACTTCATTTTTTCTTCCTTCTTATTTCGTACTGCTTCCAGTCATTTTCTTCAAGGAATTTACAGCACCAGCCAGCGACTCACAAGCCTTGGTTCCGAGACCACGCTATAAATGTGAAGCAATACAGGTTGGTTGGTTGGCAGTAAAAGTGGTTGAGTGTCGCAATAGAAAAACCATTTAATATGGTGGTATGCGGTTATAGTGGCACTCGTGGTGTTGTGGATGACCCTTGATGATTATCTTCTTTTTGAAGCATACCTACTTGACTTCGCTCATGTAAACAGCGTGATCTGCTCTAGTCTATTTACTCTTTTTTTTGGCTTCAGGACGAATTCCATCCGAGATGAAACCAGGCCATGGAGAGGGTGGTTCATGGTCCATGTTATGCTCCGTTCCTCGCTGAATGAGTGACTTCTGGAGCTGGAGAATTCCACTGCTGGAAACCATTCTGGCGTAGAGAGCTTGAATGAAGCCACGAATTCAAAATTAAGTTTTTTTCTCTAGAAAATAGAGCACCATCTCATTGTCTGGCTGTGCTACTTACTTACGTATTATCTCCTAACTAAATACTTACTTGAACTCCACTGCTCCGAGCATTCGATTCTCCTTCTCTTGTCGAGCATGAGAGTCAACGAGGAAATTGAAAATTTTAGTGTGGTGGCCGTAACGTAACCTATCACCGAAATAACGATGACATAGTTTCCCCACTGTCAATAGGAACTTTTGACGTTCTCGCGCAAGTCATTGAGAAACGCAAGAGGTTCATGGTTCTCCTATTCATCTAACATCCGTTGACGTACGGAGATTTTCCAGAATGAGCAATGATTTTTTTTGCCATTGTATCGATTTTCGCGAGAATATTTCTTAGCATCAAGGATTTACCTGTGGGATACGTTCTATAAGATTCCTTTTGTACTAGTTCAAAAGGTCATATTTGAGCACATGAAAAGGTAGACTTTTCTTGGCCAGACCTAGATCCAGAATTATTTGGCTCGACAACCATTCCACTCTATCCGCGTCGTGGTCTTGAGAACAAATGGCTGCATAATGATCCATGTAATGCAAAAAATGTTTTCCTTGCATTTGAAACCATTCCTTATTGTGTTGCGCAAGCAAGAAAAATTAGGTATTCACTCGTTTCTTTCCACACTACTTCTCGGTAAAACCACTTCGACTTCACATTTGAATGTTACACCAAAGGCATTCCGGCATTTGTTCTGATCTCTGAATAACCAGATGTCTTTCAGGGAACAAAATTTTTGTGTAGGAAAAAGTCATTGATGTTATTTTCCTCTTCTCCACCTTCATGCTCTCCCCATCTCATCTCTTTTTTATCTTTAGATTAGCTACAAAGTTAGGAATAAATAAAATCGTGGGATGTGGCGATGCTCGTATATTCTTGCAAACAACACCTCTTTCGCTCACATTCCTTCGGACTGCGTAGACCAGGCCAGAACTTTCAAGTTCTCCTCGTGGCTGTTCCCAAATCCTTAAAAAAGTACTTGCTTACTATTCTCCCTATTGTACACATACTTTTTCAATGGCATGCGGCTCACTCCAAAGCCAACCAGGCCGGGGCAGCTTCTCTGAAATTCCTTCCCCTAAATAGCAGCTGAAGCTAATTCCTTATCTCGNCCAAAATCCTTAAAAAAGTACTTGCTTACTATTCTCCCTATTGTACACATACTTTTTCAATGGCATGCGGCTCACTCCAAAGCCAACCAGGCTGGGGCAGCTTCTCTGAAATTCCTTCCCCTAAATAGCAACTGAAGCTAATTCCTTATCTCGCGATAGTTTTTAATGTTCTTTGTGAAACTTTTTAAGGCAAAAATTAGAATGAGTGGAGGCCTTCTTCCATTCAAGAAAACAACACCACCACCACAAATGGCTCGACTCAGGTGAATAAGACTCATAATGCAGGGGAATAAGGTTTGCATGTGTGTATTAATAATTCTTCCGTTCAAGAAAACAACACCACCACCACAAATGGCTCGACTCAGGTGAATAAGACTCATAATGCAGGGGAATAAGGTTTGCATGTGTGTATTAACATAAAGAACCCGAAAAAAATCGAACGAGGAGACCCTTTAAACTTTAGGGAGATGTTGGAATATTTTCTTGGATGAATAATATGATTTATATTAACTGACCCAAGATCAGTCGAGCCAGCCTTATCGTCTCATATTGTAAAGGAAAATACTCTTGCTTTTGATAAAAAAAACTTTACTGAAAATTTGATGGAGGAAGGAAACTTTTTCCCTTCCTTGTTATTCCACCGGCGTGACTGAAACCAAGGCAGTAAATTACATTATAAGAACTACTCTTGCTTTTGATAAAAAACTTTACTGAAAATTTGATGGAGGAAGGAAACTTTTTCCCTTCCTTGTTATTCCACCGGCGTGACTGAAACCAAGGCAGTAAATTACATTATAAGAAATGCAAAATCTCCGGCCGTTTCGTTTGGTATACAAGTCAGACAAAAAAGCGAAAGGATGAACAAGTATGTATACAATAGTTTCGAGAGAACAAAAGGGGTTTTTTATACATTGGAAAACTTTTTTTTTGAATATTACTGAAAGATGAGCACCTTGAGCGGGGCTCCTCACCACTAGTGAAGCCACCTTCACTGAAATTTCGTTTTCTTCTTCATTTGGTGGATAGACAATTCAATGATTTAATACCAGCAAGCCGAGTCCGAAAAAATATTTGCGAGTACATACAAACACTTAAGTACGAACTCTTCCCCAACGTGTAGTGAGGAGGGACATGGCAAGGGAGGGTGAGGTGGCAAACGTAATCATGAAATATGTAATGCGAAATTTGTGTACGTACATGGTAAAACAAGTTTTTGAAGAAGGTAACCCTAATACACCCATAAAAAATCTGTGAGCAGTTTTTTGCTCCTCGTTTTTGTTTTGCTAAGCCAGGGAAATGATTCATTCTCCATCCCTCTCTGATCTGTGTTTTGAGGTGGGTATTGGGAAATTTAAAAAAAAATACAAATCTCTCTTCCTAGCGAGTTACCATCAATACGAAATACTTATTTATATCTCCTTTCTAATGAAATACAATGTACTTCTTGAAATGCCTTCCCCTTATTTCATACGAATGACCTGTAAATTTTGTTTGTGTTCTCATCGGCGTCCCTGGTAATATTTCTTACTTTTCCTCCGTGCAAGATAAATTCGTTTCGTAGCTTCATTACCATTTTTGTGGAGGGCTGCAACTACGTACGAATAGGATTTACGGATAATTTTTGTGCATTGTGGGAGAAAAAATATAGAGATTTTACTTTAGGTCTATCTCTTCCTCCCAGACTCCTTTAGTAAAGTAACATCCGTCGCAAATGAATCATCATCATCATCACCTTCATCATGATCATGATCAACTTTTGCCACTGTAAAATGCATGAGTGTACGTACGCAAGCGATTCCATAAAATTTTCACGCTCATGCAATGAGGAAACATAGAATTTAGTGCAAAAAGTGAAATAAAAGAAGGAGCACTTGCACTACTCCACATTCCACTCGACTAATTCTTTCAAGATCTCTGTTTGCTCCTTACCACGACTCCTCCAGGATTTTTTTTTGCTCCAGACTAGTTTATCCGAGACCACCACCACCAGATCCGATCAAGCCAAGGCGAGACCAAACACCCAAGTTTTTTTTCTTTGCACAAAAACTCCAAATTTCTCCTGTTCATTCATCACTACCTCCGCTCATGAAAAAGCTAGAGGAAGAAGTGCTAGGTAAAAATCGGCCTGTAATGTTTTATCATAAACTAGACTTCTCTAGAAAAAATAATATTTAGTTCGAGAAGGAGTAGTAGCTTGTAAGTGGAGGTATGTTATTTTTTGTTCAAAGAAGGAAGAAAAATTGAAAGAAATACAGAGCTCGAAGCATTGTTTTTTATTCTGCTAGCTAACACAATAAAAATCCGCTTTTCTGATCTGCTCACTCCCAGATTTACATTTTTCCCTCTTGTTCTACATAAACTTGCTGAAAAAAAGTGTGGAGCTACATACTATACTTATTTTCGTGCTTGGGGAGAAAAATCCTATAAATATGCGTACAAGTTATGCACATCTGATTTTCTTTTTTTCGTCTTTCATGAAGGTTCAGGAACGTGTGAAGTGAAATGCTTTCCAATTTTTTCACTCCCAGGTCCTCTACAATTCTTCAGTTGTATGAAAGCAGCACTAGCGCTAGAAACTACTTCCTCAAGAGTTGGTTTTTCAAACGAGAGTAGACAGCAAAAGCGATTTGTTTTTTCTTTACTTTTTACTTCGGCTTATAAAAAAGTGTATCGGGAGGCAATAGCCGCTATAGCGATAGGCCTCTACCTCCGCGGTGTGTACTTAATGCTCTCATTGCATTTTCTGAAACAACTTCCTATTATTACCTCAAGAAAAAATACAAACTTCTTCTTCCTCTTCTGGTCCGTCGGGTTAGTAAGATTTTTTTTTCGTCATCATCAACACGGCAATACCAATTCTTAGTTTCTTTCCTTTAATTTTTCCCTTCCCCAATGAAAAGACTGCTACAGATTCTGTGAGCACGTTCATTTCACTTCTCAGCGGAGTACTAGGGTGTTTCCTACGTGGCAGTAAGTAGTAGCCTGCAACATTTTTCCCTATTACGATGATGATGTAGCGAGCAATAATTTTGTGGGAACACGCAGTCTGTTTTCCCCGGATTCCCAGTCTAGCTTACAATGGGTATCTTCAGACTTAGCCACTGCACTTTCCATTAGCAACTGGGCATTCTCGGACTTCCGTGTAGGATCCGTTTTTTTGTTAGATTGGTACCTCAAAGAAGAGGAAATTGTTGGCTACTTTTTTGTTGCATCTGCTGCTGTGCAAAAAACCATTCATCATTTATTCCCACTCGGAACTTTACATCAGTGGCGATTCAATCATAAGGAACATCGCTTGAGATTATGACTGCCTATTTTCTGTTTGATTGAGACTCGTGCACTAACATGCTGCCCTTTGAGCCGGGGAAACAAATCTTTAAGTGAGGGTGGTGCGTCTGGAATTTCATTATTGCACTTGGTGGTGGTGGTAGTGTGGGGACGAACCATTTCAATGAGTTTTTTAAGGGAATGCTTCTACTACCTAGCCGTGCTTGTTGCGATTCCTAGTGCACAACACACACTTCGGAAATGTGAACATGACATGTGGGAAAAGAAAAGGTGAAATCATGCTGTAAATGGTGGTACTCCATAAAAAAAGGGTTTTCCAATATGAGTTTCATCCACCC
>JAHZNH010001223.1:0-13340 GCA_027744355.1 Tyrannoseira gladiata
TCTGATGATGATGGAATGCGAGAATGCTCTCGATTTTCTATCGATGTCCATTCAAACAATGCTGAAGTGGAATGCCATTGCGTTACAATAGTGCATTCCCCAGCGATAGATTTTTATTCTTGAAATTCTAAAAAACTGCATAAAAAACAATGCTTCTAGGAGTAGTGGTTTGTTGGTTCTATGAAATGAGGGGAAAAAACAATGTACTTACTTGTGTCTATCTGAAATGACCAACTTTTTTTTTGGAGGATATCGCACCAAAAAATCTCAGAAATGTATAGACATGGCCTCATCTCAACTCATCTCCCAAAACATTTTTTTCTGTTGAAAGCCGCACAGAAAACAAAAGTTTGCAGATAAATAGAAGATCAGCATCATCATCAGAGTTTCGACAGAATTCACTTATTTACGTATGTATTCCCTAAACTGCGAATATGGATATATGGTGCACTGTGAATCTGTGCGTGTAATTTGAAACCTCATCTGCTCTAATTGTCCGGATGCTACAAGCTGCAGCGTTGAGGACGCAAGTACATCAATATTTGAAAAATACATAAGCAAGGCAAAATGTCCTTTGAAAAGTAGTGCGCTTGAAATGATTCCCCTTAAAAAAGTGAGATGGGCTTGAATGGTCCCGTAATTGCGATTTTTAATCCCATAAACCGCTCTCATATATTCACTTAAGCAGGCTAAACTCTAAATTACTCAGGTCGGCAGGTTTTGCACAGAGAACTTGTACGAAGATTCCTTATGGCCGTACACTTAAAATATGCTTCGTGAAATTAAAGTCTGTACATCATTTCTCCCTTAAATGGACGGCTTTAAGGAGAATGCGTTAGTTTCTAGTGTTATTTGGGTTGATGACAGTAATGGCAAAATGATTCCGATATTTTCCCCATCTAGAAACCTTAGCGCAGAGGATTCTTCTTCTCCTCCTTGTCCCATAAAAAGGGTGAATATGGGAAAATGTGTACTTAATTTGCATTTTTAAAGAATGATGTGCCAATCTACAAAACTGCACTTTTGCTTGCTGCTGAGCGAGTGTGATGGGATTTGTGAACCGCGAAAGTTTTCTGCGGCTCGCGAAGTCTCAGCTAATCTTAAAGTCGGCATGTTGAGTCAGTCGTTCATCCGTCTTTTCCGCATTGTTGGGATAACATTTTCTTTTCGAAATAAAAAAACAACCTACTAATGTGCATACCTATACCTACCTACTTCGTATTTCATTAGAGGAGGATTATTCCTCAGGAGTAGTGAGCTAGCTAGAGCTTGAACGAAATGCACAGAAGAGGAGTTAAAATTCCTCATTGTTACTTCTTCATTATTAGTGTAATTTGGAGTGTACTAATGCGGAAAGGAAATAAAATACCGTATTCTCGGAAATAGTTCGCGGACCTCGAATAGAGCGCGGATCTGAAATAGAACGCGGGGGGTAGAGCTCAGTTAAATGAATAGAGCGCGGGCCTGAAATAGAACGCGGGTCTCTAATAAACCGTCGGGCTAACCCCTTTTTGTTCCACGGTTATCGTAAAAATAGCATTTGAACCTTCACACTACCTTTAGAACTACGTTGCATGCTTTGAATTTGTACGATTCAAGACAAAAACCACTGAACTACAAGAAAAATATTCGTAAAAATGAACAATTTCGGGTCTTTTATTGGCGAGGAAAGTATAGAACGCGGGCCTGAAATAAAGCGCGGGTCTGAAATAGAACGCGGGGGGTCCGGGTCTAAAAATTTAATAGAACGCGGGTGCTCTATTTCCGAGAATACGGTATATGAAATGCGACGAGGAAAAATTTCTTAGCCCCTGCGAGAAGATGCGATGCGATGCGACATCATTTTCAAGGGACAACGTACTTCCAACATGAAGAGACAGACGGGCCTGACACCGCATACCGCTTTTTCTTGATCCTAAGCCTCAACCCCAGCGTGTTTGTGGGATGTGATAAATAACTGTAAAAAAATACATGTCACATTTTCATCACCTGTCACCTCCAACACTCACAGCGACGTCATTATGCAAGTAAAAAAAAATTCTTTTTCCTCTGGTCTAAAATGACAGCCGACGTTCCTCGTCTTTGCCTACGCATCAAGGGGTACAGTTAATTTGCAATTTTTTTTCTAGCGATTTTCGTAAACAAAAAAAAACTATATGGGGAAAAAAGTACTTCATCAAATTCCATTTAGGCAGACAAAGCGTAGATTTTCGCGTGGACTAGGGAGATTCTGGTGGCAACCTATAATTTTTCAATTTCCTCCTTCTCTCTCTCCGCGTCCTTATTGACGCATCAATAAAAATTAATTCGTTGGTGGAGGGAAAAGGGAGAGGAAGAAGCGATAGTGATGTGATGATGATGGTGAGGACGCTAAACTTTCTCTCGAATTCACGCCGATTTTGACATGTAAACGTGGGCTTCGCGGGAATCAGGGAAGCGAGCACGGTGGGATGGTGTGATCGCAAAGCAGAGATAAGGAACACCACACTTTCAAACTCACTCGCCGATGAGGATGAGGATCATGATGGAGATGATGATGTGGGAGAATGGTGGAGGGATCAGTTGAAGAAGAAGAAATACTTAGTATTGCATGTTGCGTGATGATGAGACATGGCCATAATCATAATCGTATTAGTTATATTATCTATCAGCAAGTGACGCCGTTAACCCCGTCTCAAGCATTATTTAACACGTCTCGCGTATTAAAAATATTTGCGGAGGAATTAGTCCCAGGTTTTTATTGGACTTTGAAATTCCATTCTAAATGATTTCTTTGAAAGCAGGAAGGTATTACGACTTCGGAGTCGAATTCATTCGAGTGTCATGAAAATGAACTTTTCAAAGTCGGATTGAGGAAGCTCGGATGGCAGAAGGAAAAGAAGCATGAGTTGTGTCTGGGCAGAATTTTGCGATGGATTGGGATTGAAAAAAACGAGACGGTCGTGAGTGCAAGTAAAGGCTCTTATCAAGAGCAAAAATCGTTTTCTTAATGTGGACCATGCCATTATCGGTGGTGCGGTGAGTGTACGCATAACTGCTTACTGTCTCGATCTTGGTAGTAGATAGTTGATAGTTGAGACAAAAAAAAATGAACTATATGGATTGGCTGAAATCAAACTGCAACAGTTTTTTTCGGTGCCTGCTTGAACTGAAGTCGAAATGGGATTTGGTGATAAAACAACAGAAATCTTAATGTGGCACCTCATTAACTATTATCACTTTTATTGAGTTTGCGAAATTGGTTAGATTTCGCCTTCCCACGAGGAGTTTTTTCCCTGCAGTCTAAGGCAAATGTATCTATCAAGGAGTTCAAAAAATTGAGGTTGAAAAAAATCCACTTGGCAGAATTGAAGTGGAAACGACAGAAAATTTGTTCCGTGTCGCTTGTGGCAACTTCACATTAATGATTATGATATTGACGCAGGATGGGAGATGTACTCTGATTCGATTCGAGGTGTTTATCTCTCTTTAATGAGCACCCTCCAGGGAGGAGAGGTCCTCCTCAAGCGGTTTTTTTCTCTCCTACTAATGCCCCAAATTTCCCCACTGCTGAGGTCGAATCCACTCTGACTCCTGTCACGTCAGTGGGCCGAGAGCGAGGCAACTTAATTAATTCTCAACATCTCAATCTCAACGGAATCTCTCAGTGCCGAAAAGCACTTTCTTGCTCCCCTTTCCCCCTCCAAAGACTACAATACTAATGTTTGGCGGGGGAATCAAGTCATTATCTTGAAACTATCATTAATTCACACTTCATCAATGAAGACTGACTGATGTCTTTCAGGGGCGGATTCACTGTGATGCACGTACTTTACTGATGTTTCCCACTCATTCGCTCGCGAAGATCAATCATCTCAACTCATCTCATCGCAAATGCAAGTCCCGCACTTCTACTTAGAATTAATGCGTGTTCAATTAATTACACTAAACTGCTTACATGGATCCCAATGCACGAGGTACACTAATGAACGACACGAGATTGGAGTATGTGCTTTTGATGCTTTGAGCAGCGGCATTTTTTGACTATTTTCTTTTTCTCTAATTCGTACCAATTTCATGTAATAAAATCTCAAAAAAATTACATACAATTCTCTACATTGGAAGGCCATGAGATTTGGCTTGTGCGTTTTTTTTCGACAATTCAATCAACTTATTTTCGTTACAAGCCCCAACTAAAAAACTGACTTCACACGAGAGACGAATTCCGTTGTGGTACGTTGAGCATCATTATTATTGTTGTTTGGTTATTATATTTTTTTTCGTTACGCAACCCCTTAACCAAACCACATCCCTCGTGCATCAAGCATTTAAAAAATAAATACACGAGTATCAAATTTTATCAGCAACCAAACCAACCACCGTTATGATTCCATTCTGCGAGAATAAGTTAGTTAGTTATGATTTAGATATTTAACGAGCATGCAGAATGAGGAGCAAAGCAAAAAAATGCACAATCCCTCTCCACATTTATAAATGAGTATTACTTATTTCAGGAGCAAACACCCAGCCGTTGGATGATGGCCGTTGAGGAGAGACTCACAAAAGAATATTAAAAATCTTGGAGTTTGTGATCGCTGGTCAGGTAACTGTACAACCTAATAACCTTTATTAGTGTAGAACTTAATTGATTGCATGCATGCCTGAACGTATTCAGCTAGATGAAATTACTATTATGTAAAGTGAGCCCACCCATTCTGCACGGATCCTAGAAAGAATACTTGCAATGTCTCTCGCGAATTCTCACGCTGCACCACCAGGGCGCTGAACAAATTTCGCTTAATTTAATTTGGCTGTATTGGCTAGTGTTGGGGGGTGGAGCTGGTTAGTTGTTAATGAAATACACGACATTTTTATGAACTTCATGGATCATAAGTACTCAATCACCTCTCCAGATTCCAATGTGCCGAGATTACCAAACGCACATCACATCCACGTTTCATCATGAAGTATGCTCCCAAAAAAATCAGAGATGAATTAACAGAATTGCACTTGAGAATTTACTGACTTGAAACAAATTAATATTGCATCTTTCACGATTCACTTCGTTTTTAATTAAAGTGCAATATAATCATTTACCTACATTTGATTTCATTTTGATTCGCTCTCAATCAGCTGAGCTGAGATGCATCCAATCCATCGCTCAGAATTCAGATTCGCTTTCATTGCTCGTAAAAGCGAATGCAGTTGCCGTTCTCTACGCAAGTACTTACTTATTTACCACCAACACCATCATCATCAGCTCTGTTTAATTCTTCCCCAAAAGTAACACAAAAATACGTACTTGCAAGGCTATCTCAGTCCCAATCTCGGGAATCTTATCTTATTCATCATCTCCAACCAATCTTTGGGCAAAAAAAGGAGGAAAAGAATGTTTCAAAACTAACTGTATGCCATTATCCCTCGAAAATTTTTTTGCAGGTTGCAGATCTTGCACCGTAAAGCCTTATCGTGTGAGTATGTATGTATGTAGCTGAGCTTCATGATTCATGTGTGATCAAGGAGAAGTGAGCAGCAGCAGCAGCAGCTCTCAGGTATGAAGTATTTTTTGAGGGGGAATTTAGCTCTGCATATATTTATCCATCCCCAAATCGGGGAATTCCGATGGAGTGCATGAAAAATGAATTTTGAATGCCACTTGTGCAGTTATCATGGAAGAATTCGAACGTAACTGCTCTCGCATTTTTCGGATGGGTGAGCACCGAGCACATATGAATGGGCACTAAGTAGTACTGCAGTGCCATGCCACCTCATAAATTTTATCACGCTGGGTAAAGACAACAAAAGTAAGTGGAGTGGTGGACTGGTGGAAGTTGGAGTTACGGTAACGAAAAATAAGAATTATAGTGGAATGCACGTAATATAGTAAGAATGTACTTATGTATGGATGCACATCCAATTTTTCAAGCATGTTTGTACAGTAAAGCGACACGGTTGTGATTTCTTCAGCAAACGACGACGATGCTGATCCTGATACTTACTGATGATCATGATCAATCAGATGAGGAGGGAGTGTGAGTCGTGTCGTGTGTTCTGTCCCATTCCGAGTGAGATGGTTGTTGTCGTCGTAAATAAGAAATGCATTTTTTATTAAGTACACACAACATCAGATAAAATCATGACCACCTCCGTCATCATCATCATCATCCCACTCGCACTCACTGACTCACTGCTCGTTCGCTTCAAATGATTTTTTTGGTTGGTGGACAATCAAGAATCAAGACAAGAGCGATTTCATAAAAATATTTTTTTTTCATGTTGGAGGAGGAGGACATCAGACATGATGCCCACAAACAATGGGAAAGGGAGAAGGGGAGAAATGAAATGAAATGAAATGAATGCGTGTGTTTATGCTGTGCATTTTGCTTGTCGTCCTAATATCATCGTCAATCTTGATCGATGATTACGAAAGTGTATTAAACGAGTCAAGACACTCTGACTCTGACTTGACTTGATCCCGAGGCTCTCGACCTAACTTTTTTTTTCAAAATATAAAGGGAGATGGGGACCTGAAAAGCGAGTCCGAGGCTCTAAGACCGTCTCGATTCACCACGAGCAGATTTGACTTTCAGAATGCGGTATTTATCTATCTCTAGGTTTTAGGAGGTGACTTTAAGCCGATGATAAGTAATTGCCTGATCCCTTACAAACAATGGGAAAGGGAGAAGGGGAAGAATGAAATGAAATGCGTGTGTTTATGCTGTGCATTTTGCTTGTCGTCCTAATATCATCGTCAATCTTGATCGATGATTACGAAAGTGTATTAAACGAGTCAAGACACTAGCTGACTCTGACTTGACTTGATCCCGAGGCTCTCGACCTGACTTTTTTTCAAAATATAAGGGAGATGGGGACCCATGAGCTTGAGTTGAAAAGCGAGTGCGAGGCTCTAAAACCGTCTCGACTCACCAAGAGCAGATTTGACTTTCAGAATGCGGTATTTATCTATCTCTAGGTTTTAGGAGGTGACTTTAAGCCGATGATAAGTAATTGCCTGAGCCCTTTATGATTTCGCGATCACAGAGGACACAGGCTGCTACCATGCCATGCTTGTGTGGTTCGGCAGATTAGTGCATTGTTTTTTTCCTCGCATTTCGCGAAAAGAATGCGAGCCATATATCTATGTGCGTCACCTTGAATTAGCGACTTTTATCTTCAGAGCGATGGATGTGGATGTGGATACTTGGTTATACGCGCGCTCGGCTGGGACAAGACGTTGCGCTGTGTCAAAAAAATTTATCATTTTTTGTTTAGGGCCACGCTAAAACCTCGCTTTTGGGAATTAGAATTAGAATACAATATCCTTCCACTTCTTAAGTATTTTCACAATCCTGCGTTTTCTAAAATCCTCTCGTGTAATGTTTTTTTATGAATTCACTTGTTCAATCTCATGGGTGGAGTTGGTGATTCTGAAAGAGGATTAAAAAAATAAGTCTTGGGCACACCATCATTCTCATCAGCAGAGTTAGAGTGCCGTGCGGGGCAGTGACGGCCATAGGACCATAGGACCTTATCAGATGAGTAATTCATAAATTGGCCGAGGAGTAAAATAAAATTGTATCGAATTTTGAGAGTTCAAACACGCCACTTTAAATTTAGAAAGGAGTAATTTCCCTCCAAAATCTCCTTCCTCAGCCTCAGACTCCACTGTCGGGAATTTGAGTTCACTTCTACATTCTTTCGATGCGATTGTCGTGGAAAAGGGAAAAGTGGCTTCATGCTCTGCATGCACATCCCCAAAACACTGCACCTTCGGCTAACTCGATCATTGTCATACTCTGTATTAACTCTCTATATTTTCTTGTCAGTGACAATGAAGGACACAATAGGTGCAATTTGGGGGAGATGAAAAATCGCTGAAAGTAAAATCAGAACGGAAAATTTTTCAAAGTGGGCAATTCATCTCCTTAAAGAAAATCAGTGGGACTTTTTTTCTACTTACTTTTTTCCCCTTAAATTTACAAAGCACTTTTTTAATGTGCATGGCTCGTTAGCTAAAAGTGTGTAAATAATTCAAATTTTTCCACCACGACCATTTTTTTTATTCGCGTTATAATCTCGTGAAATTGGGGCCCTCTTTTCTGTTTAGTTGAGCTCGATAAAGTATAAGTAAGTACTTAAATACTTACTTCATAAGACGGTGATTTCCTACGGTGGGGCGCCTACCTCACATGTACACTTCATTTCATGCCTCATGTCATATTCCACAATGGAGATTCCACCAGTGCAAGTGACATTGACAGAAGATTATTATTACCGTATGCTCTTCGAACACTCATTTTTTTCCACCCAGCACATTCTTCAATGTGAGCCAGTAAGACAAAATGTGAGAATCTATCTATCTCTCCACTACTTATTAATAGAGAATGAAAGGACTCAGCTCTGCTATGCTCTTCTTGTAAGCTAAAATGAAATGAAGTACCTAAGCCCGTGGGTTTTTTTATCTGCTTTCGCCATTTTTCCGCACTAGATCGCACATACGCACAAAAACATGCTTGCTTGCATGCAGATAGATGGATGATTCAGGTCGTGATGTCCAAATTTGGGAGTGTAATTAAAACATCATTTGTTTTGCTCCACACAAGCGTATAGCTTTCTCAGACTCATTTTCGAACATTTTTCTTAACTCGCCTCCATTTTTTTCAATTTACGCTAATGATTTTATTTCTTCAAGATTGGCAGTCACCTTCCTCCTCAAAAACAATGGGGAAATGTTGATTGCTGCAGAGTGAAGAAAATTCAAGGGGGAAGTGAAGAGTGACTACTAAAAATGACGGTGTGTATATGAGAACATGGTTTCAATGAAACATAAGTATTTATAAACCTCAATTACCGTTATAAAAAAACTGATTTGAATTATTGAAGGAGAAGTGAAGAGATGGAAGATCTGATCTAGCTGCTTCCTTGATTCTTTTCACTGAAGGAAATCTGAACATGATTTGGGATGATAATGATCCCCCCAACTAGGATTACATTGGGGATGATTTTCTGTGATCCAATTTTTTTTGTTTTAATCCGGCCTCCCTCGTTCCAATTGAGTACGCTAGGTTGAGAACATGAATAGTATGATGTATTTGCTTTATCTCTGATATCTCCACTGATGGGGGCACAGTATTGAGATTTGAGTTGCTGAAGTACTCACTCACTCAACTCGCTCAATCTCAATCAGTCTTAGAGCTAATGTTTATGCGTTTACAACGTTTCTTTTTCATTGTATACGAGGAGCTTATCACATGCTGGCTCTTCAATGAGTCTAGTAAATCATCATCATCAATCTACATCGGGAACGGATTGATCAAGTAAAATGTGGGCAGATAAGAAGAACAGATGAAATTAGTTTCTGCCAAAAAACTATAAATTCATCATCAACATCATCATTATCATCATCCTTAATCAAGATTCTCCAATAAAGTATTAAGTCTTAAAACCTGATCTCAATTTCCCAAAAAAAGTGGGCAACCTTCGCTTTTCATCGCTCGCATTCAATTCAATGCCAGTTCACTCTCATTTCGAACGGCGATTAAAATATGGATGCTCACTAAATACGATTATTTTTTTTGTAGTTAATGCTACCTGCGTGCATGAAATCGTAAAGAAGTGTTTGAGCAGACAACCGGGATGTAATTGTGAATTATGGTCATTAGCATTATTGCGAAAAATTCTGAGGAACCACCACCACCAACATTCTGCACCAACCACACATCATACCATACCATACCATACCACCATGACTCACCAAATATTCCACGCTGGTCGATTAAGACTCGCCGAACAAACACAAAAATCATAATCCCAAATTTTTTTCCCAGCCGCTCGTTCAATCAAAATGAAGAAGTGGAGTCCAAAGCAATATAAATTTTTCCCTCACATTTTTTGGTAGCATAAAAATAATGCGCAGAATTCGGGTTGTACGACTCATTGACCATCACAATATCATAAATAATATTGAAATGTGAAGTGGCCCATTCACTCTGGTCATCATCATGTAAAAAATGGCTCATGATACATATGGATTGGCGATTATGCACTCATTGAGCTCCTTAATTTCTGAAGATTAATAACGAGGGAAAGGCATTATTGTGGGAAACTGGTAGTAAAACACGACCAATTTTTCGCAAATCATGGGTCTAGTGTACACGCTATAAATACACAAATTGTAGGTTTGAATTCGTTCGTCACCCCACCACTTAAATCATGATCGTCCCGACGGAGCGCTCCTGATGCACACACGAGTGTATTATTCTTCCCCAGGACTTCGCCTAGGTCTCTCCGCCTCACCATCACCATTGTACTTACTTTCTTCTTCTTCTGCTGCTGCTGCTTGCTAGTCGGCATTGAAAGGGCAGGAGTCAACGATTTATTGAAAAAAAACTTTCGATTACGAACTCTGATTACTTTCAATTGAATCGATTTGATGAAGGTAAATTTTTCGAATCCTTCCATTTCTTTCGAATGCCTTATAAATGGCTCCACACACGCATTCATGTAACATTTAACCTGTGTGTGATCAGTGATCGAACCAACAACAACAAATCAAATAAAGTATCTATGCTCCCTACCAACAATTCAACCACACACACGCATTACATGCATTCGATCAGGCATTAGTAATGCAATAATGCTCGAATCGCTTTTTGAAAAAAAATATTCATTTCGTACATGATTTTACCCTCGGATGGGGTGATGTGATGATGATGATGATGTTGATGAACCTCGTGCACTCCGTGTTGTTAAGAGGAATGCACGACATAGGGAATTTGACTTTATTGAGTGAAACACAGCGCCTTTGAGCAGCTCAACGCTCAAAAGTTCATGTAGGAAAAAGAATTTTCGAAAAATAAGTATCGTTCTCCTACGATATCACTCGAGATCACAGGAGGAAATGGCTAGATGAAACATGCGATGCAATCGCTCTCAAAACATTTGTAAGAAAATGGGGGTGGGTGAATATGAAGTGCAATCTAATAAAGAAAGAAATACATAGTACTACTACAAATACTCTGTTTGTTTCTTATCGTCCCATGATTCTCTAAAGCAGAGAATGATGGGGCCCTCATCAAGCCTGATAAGAAATGCAGGAACATGCGTTCATTTTTCTTTCTTTTCTTGGATTACGCTCTTAGACTAGATGAAGCTCAAAACTCAATCTCAATTTTTTCTCCTTTGATTGGGGGAATGAAGAATGAGAGTGGAATAAATGTTATGAATTGAGTTGAGTCCATTTTTTTCTAAATATATAACACTTGCTTATCAAATTGAGGTGGGGAGATAGGGTAAAGTCTAAAATCCATTTTTATTTCGAGGGGGCTCCTAAGGTTGGGGAGGTAGTGCGATGTATCCAGAGTCCATTTTTTTCTAAATATATAACACTTGCTTATCAAATTGAGGTGGGGAGATAGGGTAAAGTCTAAAATCCATTTTTATTTCGAGGGGGCTCCTAAGGTTGGGGAGGTAGTTCGATGTATCCTTCACTACTTAATTTGGCGCACTTAAGCAGTATTCTAGTAAAAAATTGGAATATGAAATGGTCTAGAATTTTTTTCTCCTTGGAGTGGTCATTGCTCAGTGAGTAAATAAGTGATTGAGTTGAGCTAATCTAGTTTACTAAGTCCTATCAAAAAATTTATTGATTCCGTTTACACAAGAATGGCACATTATGGTAGGGTTTGTTTATCAGTTTTTACATAAATGTCACTCGATCCTGTCATCATTTCCCCCAGCCGGATGAATTAGTGGGGCTAACTAATCTCTGCACTGTATTATCTCCCCTAAGTAAACAAAATAGCTCGTGTGAATTAGCTCGCTCGCTCGCTCTTGCTTAGGGCATGGTAGTCAGTAAGTAAATACGTACCGCAAGTAACCTCAAGACAGGGCAGGACAGGATAGGAGCCGATAACTCACTCCAACGCTTCAAGTCTAATCTCCTGATTTCCGCGTGTGCTCAGCTCAGATAGAATCATGTCATCGGCGAAAGAAAAAGGGAAAATGGAGGGGAATCGTCTGTCAACTCAACTCACTAGCCAGATGTCCAAGGCGACTTGCGTACCAGCCAACCAACCAAATCAATTGCTGTAGCCTCTCATCAATTACTAATTTCCTCCCATAAATTATGCCATACGATCCCCACTCACCCCAATGGGAGCACAAAGGAGGAGNCCAAATCAATTGCTGTAGCCTCCCATCAATTACTAATTTCCTCCCATAAATTATGCCATACGATCCCCACTCACCCCAATGGGAGCACAAAGGAGGAGGAAAGTGAACCAAGAAGTGAACTCGAAGTAAAATTACGACCAATTCCACCCAAAAGAAGCATACGTTTTCCTCTCTCTAATTCGCGTAAAAAATCATGCGTATGTGAGTAGTTAACGGTCATGTTCACTCCAATTTGCTTGATTTCATTAGTGAAAAATCAATGAATGAGTTTTTCCTCTCGTGGGATTACCAATAATTCTTATTAATACACTGTACCGTGCATCATTAAAAGGTTTCGCGATATGTAACAGGATCACATAAACTAGCGAGTGGAGGGGTTAGGGGCAATCAGAGTACAGAAATTTTTTTTTCCTCCTCATTACCAACCACTTATCAGTCCCAGCGCGTGATGATGATTACGGTGATGCAAAACGACTGAGGTATCAATTACATATTACCATCCGGATCTTATCCTCCTGTCCATTTTTTTGTTCCTCGAGTGCGTGAAACATTTTCCTTCCCCAAAAAAATATTTCATTGATAGATACAATACAAAGTGAATGATGATGAATCTATAACTGTAGTAGTGAGTGAGTGAGTACAGCGACCCATTGTAGTTCAAAGTCTCCTCTGCAGGACTTGATTTGATTCCCTAGCTCGAATGAAATTGTAGCGTAATGTGTAAAATCACTAAACACACATTCCCCCCACCAAATTACAAGCTTCTCTAAATTCTAGAGTGGATGTTGATGTGAGCACCCCCACATTATAAAATTCCACTCTAGTTGCTGATATGCACTCGATTCGATTCTCACTCGACTTGACGATAATGATGATAATGAACTGTCCTTTCGGCAGCTAAGCATGAATATGGAGGCACAATGAGTTGGGTGAGGGAGTCCCAGGATGAGGATATGATCCTGCTAGATCATATATGCCTACTTTTTTCCGTAAAAATAACAATTCCCATTCCATTTTTTCACTTAAGTTTTTCCAAGTCTTAAAAATAGGCATACAAGTAAGCATTATAGGTAGATAGGTATGGTACATGCATTTATGTTATCCATTCTGTGAAGTGGAGTCTGAATTGTCCACTCTCCACCCGCAAATCGCCTAGATGATAAGGGGAAGGATATAATTAAATTAAA